>VMDO01020637.1:0-37114 GCA_007922755.1 Pedetes capensis
AAATGACTGTTGTCTGAATATTTTTATTTTGTCTTTAATTTATCTATAAGCCAGATACTGAATTTACTTGCTGGCTAGCACCCTATATATATATTAATTGTTACAATTTCTAATGGTATAGAAAAGTTTCACCCAATAGAATACTAGGAAGGACTTATCGCCATGACTCCTACATAACTGCAAAAAATAGTGCAACCTCTTTTAGGCAGGAAAAAAACCCAATCTCTGATCAGGCTCTACACAGTCATTATTTAAATCTGGATCAGTACCTACTAAATAATCATAATGGCTACTTTAATGGTGGCTAAAATTTACTTTTTAAAAATGACTGTTATTTCATTTCTGTTCTACTATAGTATCAAAGAGAAAGAATCAACATCAATGGTCAACAAGAAAATACACAAGTGTGTGCTCTTAACTACTGTAATTAATTTGTAAAAAAAAAAAAGAGAAAGAAATAATTTGGTTCCTCTAAGCTATAAAAATCTATTGACTAATATTTACCAGATAAAATTAAATTGCCTAGAAATGGAGGAATTTCTCGCTATTGCTCTGATAAAGGGAAGTCCTAGATCTTAAAATAAATCTTTCTAAGATCACAGACTGATACATATTGCATGGAAAGACTGATCCACACTAGGATCTTCCTCTTATATGTTGCTGAATGGCTAGGACCAGGACATAAAAGTGATAGACTGGTATGATGCTCATGATGATCTTGCAAATAATAATATGATAATAGTGCTAAAGCATCACAAACCATCTCAGTTATTTCATTTTCTCACTTGGTTGTTTTTTCCTTATGTCGAAAGTGTCTACATTCTGTTAAGATGTATTAGTACTTTTACCCAATGGGTACAGGGAAATTTCCCAAATAATAGCAGAATGCCAAAGGAATGTATTCAAAAGAATAACAGTCTAATGAGATTCTAATTGATCCCATTGATTATTCACATGATCATTGCTCATGTGACTATTTATATAATCTAGGAACTGCTGGTTAACTAAACTCTAGGTATGAATTTTGTGAATTATGCTTTATAGGCTAAAAATTGGAACACACACATATAAACAAACAAACAAAAAAACCCAGCAAAGCAAGCTTTGATTTTTTTTCTTTTTAAAGTGAATGACTGAATAAGCAAAGGCCACTTCTCTACTTCACTGAAAATCTGAAAGATTTATGCTTCTCTTGTGCTCTGTACAGGAACTTGGTAACATCATGATAGACTCAGCCCGGAACTACAGTGTTACCTATTACAAGTCATGTGCCATGGAGCAAATTACTTAACTTCTCCAAGTTTTCTCTTACAAAATAATCATTCCCACCTCACAAGGTTGTGGTGAAAATTAAATTAAATGAACTAAGTGTAAAAGCATGCTGCATTTGTAAAATTGTGAAATGGATGGACATATTGTTACTAGTACCAACAGGCTTTCATTAGAAAAAAAACTTGGAGACTACTTCCTTTGCCAGTCTCCTTAGCTGTTGATGTTGTTAGGTGCCATCAAGACAGTGTCCAATTCATAGCATCCCTATGTACAACAGGTGAAACAGTACTGTCAGTGCTTCTCTGCTATTCATAGGGTTTTCAATGCCTGATTGTATTTGGGATTGGGTTTCCAGGTCCTTCTCCCAAGCCTATAGCACCTGGTGTTCCCATACAGTCTCCCATCCAAGTACTAACCAGGTCTGACCCTGCTTAGCTTCTGGGATCTGATGGGATCGGATGCCACAGTGCTATGGCTGGCTGCAGGCAGACTCCTTAGTAGTGGCTCTAAATAATAGAGTGAAAATCATGAGCCCTATTCTCAGGGAGGAGGCACAGGCAACACAAACAGACAATAAAAGTTGGTGACCGTCAGAACATTAATGTAGGAATGTCAAGGAGCAAATAAAAATGTGGAGAGGAAGTATCCATGGTGGGGCAAAGAGGCAAACGCTAAGGTGGAGATCCTGAGATTGACTTATCAGAATAGGAGAAGAACACGCTAGGGTGAGGGAGGTGGGAGAGAAGAAGGAGATCTAAAACTGCACCTCTGTTGCTGAAATCTAAGTGGTGGCAGGTGCAGTCATAGGCTAGGTCACGCTAAGGAGTAATATTTTATTTCATTGGTCACTTTCTCAAACTGGCTTGTGAATTAAAAACCACCTGGAATACTTACTAAAAATATCTGTGTCCAGGCTAAATATTTTGATTTTGTTGCTTTAGCAGGACCTGGAATGGAGAATTCTTACTAAATTCCCAGGTAAATCTTTTCACCAGGCAATTTTTTGGAAACTACAGCAGGGAGAAAATGAACAATTCTGGGCAAGAAAAATATGTAATTAGGTCTGCATTCTAAAAAATAACACAAATAAATTAAATCATCCTACACCCCATGAAAATAGTTTCTTTTGTAAGTATATAGTTCCCCTTTTAAATGATGAATTGCTGGACAAATCAAACCACTACCACCACCACCAACAACAACAAACTCACAAAGAATGAATGGTATCCACATTTCCTTCTAAGCTTTCTACTATTTTAATTATTTATAAATCACTTGTTTATGCCTTCTGGTGTATAACTAACGGTTACTGAATTTCCTTTTAATTTGTAATAGCAGAAGAGGCGGAAGAAGATGGTTTCAATTATATTATGGAGAAATCTAAAGTGCTATCTAAATGTAGCAACTGGTCACACTGAGCACTTGAAATAAGGCTAATCTAAACTGAGGCATACTGTAAATGTAAAATACACAGTATGACTATAAGAAGAATGGAAAATGTCTCAACAATTTTTATGCTTTTATAGAATTCTGGATATACTATATTATATAAAAGATTAAAATTAATATCCCACCTTTCTTTTTACTTTTTAAAATGGAACTACTAAAAAATCTGAAATTACAAATGTAGCCCATCTACTGGACAATGTTCTTAGAGGAAATGAATGAATCAGTGCAAAGTTTCTCATTAGCGGAATCTGGAATGTGAAGTTGCCATCAGAACAGGTCTTTGAAGAGTTAGCAGACTTGATCAGAAGATAAGACTTATGTATGAGGTAAACTTAGTATAGATATACAAAAGATTAGCACACTGGTTCCAGTTAGAAGAGGTGTGACATTGAAAGAGTAACCATCCCTGATGACCTCATGTTTCTTCAACTGCAATATAGTCATTAATAGCTATCATCATCCCTTTTCAAATGCAAAGGCAGTCTTCAATGAGATGAGATAGGAAAATACTTTTTTTTATCATGTAAAGCACTGTGTTAACCAGTGTTTCCACCACTGTGACAAAATACCTGAGGAAAACAACTGAAGAGGAAAGGTTTATTTTGGGCCATGGTTTCAGAGGTTTCAGTCCATGGTCGCTTGTCCCCATTGCTAAAGGCTTGTGATGAGGCAGAACATCAGAGAGTGCATGGTGCAGCAACGCTGCTCAGCTCATGATGGCTGGGAAACTGGGGGATGGGGAATAGAGGAAGGGAGAGGGAGAGAAAGGGACCAGGGGCAAGATATATCCTTCAAAAGCAGGCTCCCAGTGACCTACTTCCTCCAACTAGGCCCTAGGCACCCCCTCCTAATATACCATGCAGCTATGAACTCATCAATGGAATAGTCCATTGATAAAGTAAGCACCTTCATGATCCAATCACCTCTGAAGAGCACCACCAGCGGGGGATCAAGCTTTCAACACATGAACTTTTTGTTGGGGACACTTCATATGGAAACCATAACAAGCACCATGTGGGCCAGTTATCATTAAATGTCTAATAAAGAAAGAAAACGACAAGTTGTAGATGTGATAGAATATACCATGCAGGTGAAAGGACTTTCAAAAAAACAAAGATCACTGGCCAGCTGAGGGTCATCATCAGGAGCAGCTTCAGAGCGGTTGGCCCTGCACTGCTTTTAATGAATAGCTAAGGATTGGAAGGCTATGCAAATTTGAGGGATAGAAATGTAGTTCCACAAATAGACTGAAAATGAGATTGTTGATTCCCTGACCTACGTTCAGGAGAGAAATCTACATGGCTAGACCAAAAGTAACCTTCCAAGACATGGCCTCAAGGAAAATATGATTCCCTAATATCTTTTGCTAAATTTATCAATGGACTAATCCATTGATGAGTTCATAGCTGATTGGGCTATTAGGAAGTGGGGCCTAGCTGGAGGAAATAGGTCACTGGGAGTTTGCCTTTGAAGGATAATCACCAGTGATTTAAGCAAACTAAATAGTACAACATGGGAGAAGGACACAGCAATCACTCCCGAGGCAACCCCAAAACTATCAGCCATTGAAAACCCCATGAGGGTCGCTATGAGCTATGAGTCAGATATGACTCGATGGCACCTAACAACAACAAATAGTACAATAGATCAATATGAAATCAAGTTGTTACCATTCTAAGATCAAAGCCACCTCACTGTAGAAGTCTAGAGATGATTAGGGTCTTTGGTGACAATAGAATTATGAGAAAATCCTCTTTTGGATTAAAATAAGGCAAGAAGCTGTCTTCTCAGTTCAATTAATTCTCATTATTGGCACTGTGAAAATAAATTTCACAAAATATATGACACAGAAAGGCTGTATTCATTTCTTTATCTATATTTGCATTATAATACCTTCATTTGAAATGATGTTAACTTCAGTATTATTTTAGAATAAAAACTTACCATAAGAGCATTAGCTTTTCATAGGTTTTGAAAGCCAAGTATTATATTTTGCCCTATTAACATTTTCAGATAAAGTACAGAAAAAGAAATTTGCATTTTTTTTTCAGATGAAAGCTATCCAAGATAAAAGGTAATAAATTAAGGTGATCAATGATTGCAGTTTAATTACTTGTAGGAAAGGGCAGTTTAAGGAAGCACAGATCTGAATGATCCACTATGGTACTGTTATTTAGAATGCACAAGAGGCAGTTTCATTAACTTCCACATAATTAAGCAAGGATGTTTAAGACCTTATTAGTAGATTGATTTTCACTACCCGAAAAAGACTGTGTAGAAATCATTGATCTGTAGAGAATACAAGGATTTACATTTTAGAATGATGTGTTACTGAAAAAAGTTCAAGACATTCTCTAAACATTGAATTTCTTTCCTGATAGAATTCAACATGAAGTCTTATAGTGCAAACACAAAAGCTTACAAATATTTTACTCTAAAGAAGTTTCAATAATGGAAAACTTTAAAACTAGTTTAAGTCTTTTGCACTGAATTAATTACCAAGTGACACTTTTTCAAATTAAAGCTATTTCCCTTATTGCAGCAATTAGAATTTTAAAGTGTCTATTGGAAAACAGTTTAGACTCCCAAGCAATTTACTATTTACATTTAACAAGAGAATATTTATTTAGTTCCCACTATGTTTCAGGCTCTGTTGTAAATACTTGATGTTGTTGTTGTTGTTGTTGTTGTTGTTAGGTGCCATTGAGTCAGTGTCTGACTCATAGCAACCCTGTGTACAATAGGCGAAACAGTATTGTTAGTGCTTCTCTGCTATTCATAGGGTTTTCAATGGCTAATAGTTTTTTGGGAGTGGGTTGCCGAGTCCTTCTCCCAAGCTTAAAGCACCTGGTGTTCCCATGCAGTCTCTCATCCAAGTACTAACCAGACTGCTTAGCTTCCGAGATCTGATGGGATCAGATGCCATAGTGGTATGGCTGCAGGTCAGTACTTGAAATAACTTAACTCATTTTATTTTGATAGTAATCCTATTATATGGTACCTTCCATTATAGATATGATGAAATTGAAATAGAGAAAGGCTGAATATTTTGTTCAAAGTCAGATACCTAACACGTACTAGAGCTTGGATTCCCACTCAGGTTTGTCTGGTTTCAAAGTCCATTATGCAAAATTATAATGTTCAACAATTACACATAGTGTGTAATTACATAAAGCAAGCTGAAGTGCAATAGGCCTGGGTTTCTAGATACTTTATTAGAATGTTTAAAATATATTAGAGTATATAACTATTAATCAAAGAGTTCACACGTCAAATAAGAGTTTAAGTGCCAAATGTCTACCATCATTTCTAACATTTAATTAAGAAAACTGAAAAAAACGCTCCAAAGCAAAATTTTAAAAAAGACTATCTAAATGCCTAAAGTTAATTTCCTACTATTTTCTGAATGTCATGGCTTTCTAGGAAACTACTGTTCATTTTTTTGTTTTAAAATCATTATTATTATATTGTAGTTATTGTAAAGTTTTGAATTATATGTATTATAAACTTAAGTGCAAATAACATGTTTCTAAGTTTCTACTTAGCATACAGTAGGTACTCAATAACTACCTGTGGCGTATGTTTGTCTCAGTAAACAGAAGTTTAGAAAATCACAACCTTTAAATATATGTTATGGGCTTATGAGTCAAGTTTTTATAATTCATAAAATGATTTTCCATTCCCTTGTCCCTGTGTTATCTGGGAGACACGGGGAGCGTGAGTAGGAGGGTCTGGAGTGCAGATGTGGGAACTGGCAGCAAAACCTTGGTTCTTGTATTCAGCATATTAAAGAATTTATATCCGATACAGAACTTACAGTATAGAATAGATTTATTAACGATAGTACACCTTTAAGGCATAATTACAGGGAAATTGAGGCACCTGGAGAAGCTTAAGTAAACTTGGGAAGGAAACTGGAAAAACCTACATTTCTTGGGTGAATTGGCATAAGGAGGTTTCTCTTCCCCAGGGGAAGGAAAAGCAGCCAGAGAACAGGAGAGTTAAGCAGGCTTTTAGAAGGAAAAGAGCTTTGGGCAGACAGACAAGATGGCAGCCCAAGAGAAGAGAGAGGTGTGCACATAGCTATTGGAGATTGAAGAGCAGAGAAGCAGAGAAAAAGAGAAAATGAGAGGAACAGAAAAAGAGAAAGTGAGTGCATGTTCCCATTAGTTTTATTCAAACTACAGCATTAGTTTTATTCAAACTCAGTGTGACATATGAGTCCTGGGCACCCAGCTCTGGTCACCTAGAATGACATGTGCCTAGGGTCTTTGTTTTATAAATGGCTTGAGGGTTTGGGTAGGGTGTGGAATGCATTTGAAAATGCCCTTCCAATGTCCTCAGATACACATGTGGCATCTTCATCATGGCAAAATGGCAGGAGTCATTTTTAGTCTTCTTTCCTCTATATTGCCTGCGAATGCCTAAGCTAGCTACCTAACACCTGCAGCTCACAATTTCATTGCAATTGCTTCTTTATGCTTTGATCTGTGTCCTGGCCCATGTCACACACAATTTCTCCAATAAACTATTATCATATTTGGTCAGTAGTGGAAAAAACTGGTTAAATCCATTGTATAAATATCTCTCAAATATAGATACATTTTATTCATCTACTTCGACCATAAGACAGTACCTTCATCGAGGAAACTAACAAAATAAACACTAATCATTTCACTTAATTTTCTTTAGACCCTTGTTAGAGACTTTGGATTTTATTTTCAGCTTCATTTCTTATCTTGACTTAAGTATATTCCAACAAATAAGGGTTCTATCAACCTCTGGCTCTGTGTGAACCACCTGGGCTCAGGCTCAGGAAACCACAGAGTAGTCTAGTTACCTGGGCTGCCTCAATATCCATTCACAACTGAAAGCCACAATTCTGAGTCATAAAGTAAATGCCTTTCAAGCTTTACCTAAAATGTCCATACAGAGATGGCAATATTATTGAGTGAGATACACACCACACACACATCCACAGTGTATACAACCTCCCACACACTCACCTTTTAGGATTTTTTTAGGCCTTATCAAATGTTGAACATGAACTAAAGGTTTAAGTTGTTAAGATGTCAGGAATATTAATTCTCTTCTTCATTATTTTATCTCTACAAGGTACCAAAGCAATAGTCAACCTGTGTATTAACAATAACAGTCCTAGCAAGGCATGGTGGCTCATGCTTACAATCCCAACACTTGAGAGGCAGAGGCAGGAGGACAGAGAGTTTGAGGTCAGTCTGGGCAAATGATAATAATTATAACGAGACTATCTCAACTCCCTCAGCCAAAAGGCCAAAACAATTTTTTTTAAATATTTTATCCACAGACAGAAATCAAACTCTATAATAAAAGTGTCTATAATAAGTCTCTATAATAAAAGGACTTATAGTCCTTCATAACATTCAGTTTTTACCCATATAATCTGAAAAAAAGTTGAATTCAACAATAATCACTACACAAGGAACAACTGAATATAAAAATACTTATGTTAGTCATCTGACAAATATTATTGAGCATCTTCTAGGTTCTAGGTTCTGGAAAGACAAAGATGAATCCATTTTTAGGCAGGACATGGTAGCATATGCCTATAATCCCAGTGATTCAGGAGGTGGAGGCAGGAAGATTGTGGGTTTGAGGCCAGAGGCAGCCTGCATAAGTTAGTGAGACTCTTATTTCAAGAAAAAAAAAGCAAAGGCTGGGAGTGCAGCTGAGTGGTAAAAAACTTGCAAAGTATCTGAGGCCCTGGGCTCAGCCCCTCAGTACTGCAAAACAAAACAAAACAACAACAACAACAACAAAATTTTGTTTTCTATTCTCAGAGCCTTTCAGGTTAGCTCCTGGTCTACAGACATGAAAATATAATGGTAATTTTTATAATTATTATCAATTGTTATGCACTGTAATAGGCTCTCTAATGGAAGCATGAAGAAAGTACTATGAGAACACACAGGAAAGAAACAAATTCTGCCCAGGTAAATCAGGGGAGTTTCTGAGGTGATGTTAGAACTACCAGCTAAGCAGGAATTTGCCATATTAATAGGGCTTGGTTTGGGAAGGGTTATTATAGGCAAAAGGATAAATTTGTGCAAAAGCCAAGGGCTGAGTGTCTGGGGAGGCCCGAGTGCCACCCAGATGGCAGTTTCCTCTGGATGGCAGGGTGGTAAGGTTAAGCAGGCTGGGCCAGCTATTAAGAAATTTTAAAATAAATATTATAAAATGATAAGGAATGCTATCTTGACTCAGCTCTTCATTCACTTATTATAGGGAATGCATCAATTTATTTACTTAGCAAGTTAGAAACAAATGCAGATTATTCACATTTGTAAAAGATAGCTATGGAACTATGTTCTAACCAATGAAACAATCGGGAAATGACATTTCCTGCCAAATTTTGGAACACAGATTCTTAATATTGTCATTCTGATTTAAAGAAGGAAGGGCAGTGTTAACTGTATTTAATAGACTAAGAAGGATATGGAATGGAAGGATTTATAAGGACTATAATATGATCAAAATTTGATATGATTTGATTTAAATTTTCTTCATCAAGGAAACTAACAAAATAAACACTAATCATTTCACTTAATTTTCTTTAGACCCTTGTTAGACACTTTAGATTTTATTTTCAGCTTCATTTCTTAGAAGCTGAATATTAATTCATTAATATTATTCAATAACATTAATTAGAAGTGTTTAAAATTACAAATGATTTTAAACAACTATCTTCTACTTTTCCTATTTATTCTGTGGTCTACTCAACTTATTATTTACTTCATTGTTGAAATTCAGGGATCATGTTTGAACTTGGGATCCTCCTTCCTCAGTCTCTAGACTGCTAGGATTACAGGCACGCATGACCGCACCCAGCTGGCAATTTACTTTGAAAAGCTACACTTCTTATATATTGTATCATTAAATTTTTACAATCAGACATTTCAAAGATACTAAGTTGAAAATGCTAGTATTTTCTGTACTTCTTTATAAATATTTAATGTTTTCAAATACAGTATTAGCATTATTGCCTCTGTCATACCTACTGTTTTACATAGCTGTGCTTATCTGGAAAAGACTCATTTTTAAATGTGATCAGATGCATGAACAGCTCAGCATATAGCAGGAGAAATAATGTCCTCCTCCATCCAAATCTTCAGTACCAGATAGTTCTTTCCATCGCTCCCTTTAATTATCTACCTACAATCTAAACATTGCCTTTTAATTTAATCTCTCCTCCCTAGCTCTCTGCTTACATTGTACACTCCTCTCTGTTCGATTTCTCTGTGTCTCGGGTAAGAGGCGAAAGTAGTAAAATGATGAAAATAAGAGACAATAGATTCATAGACTGGGGAGACGGGGCAGACAAAAGTAAAGAAAGGATAAAGGAAAAACAAAGGAGAAAATAATCCAGGGAAATGAGAAGTTATAAAAAAGAAAATGTCAGGAGGGACTAAAGAGGAAAGGAGGTGGGTTAAGAAAATGAAACAAATGTAAAGTAAGTGATGAAGGTGTCAAGAAGTTACCAAATCAAACTTACACATCACAAGGACTTTGAGAGAGCTTTAGTCTACTCAGGCTCTTAGAATTTTAGTGTCTACTTTGATTTAAACAAATTGCAGGCATTAGACTTCAATCTTGGGATGGTGACAAAAAACCTTCAAGGTCAAATATAAAGTATAATTTCTTTTTCTCTTTGGACAAGAGCATAGGTGGTTTGAAGACCTTCTATCCCCACTTTCAACCCCTTAGAAATCTAGATGCAATCAAAATTGATCATGAACGTGCAATTTCAGCTTTAACGGCATCTGCTGTAAGATTCACCCATAACCGTCTTTCCCAGAATTCTAATTCTAAGATAGCTCTAAGACAAAAGACAAATTATTTGTATTCATTTTATTTGCATGGGTAGCTTGTCAATGCAGCTACTCTGGCTGCTTAGTTATCTTGGCACCTCTGGGGCAGAGCAGAAGGAAGGTCATTAAATACAGGTAGGGTCTAACAGAAAGCTTCACACTCTCTTCCTTCTCTGTACAAATGGGCCTGATTCAGAACACCAAAAACCTTCCACATCGGCCCACAGTACAGTTTTTTTTTTTTTTTCCTTTTGAAGTTTAGATGTTTCTGGCAAGGACCCTCACTACTCAGAGGCACAGCTGCTGTTCTCTTGGCTGCCGGCATTCAGAAAGCTGTCTGAATGGATGGCTCGGAGCCTGCTGCCACTCCATTGGATGCTTCGCCAAGCTCTGGTGCCAAGTAACCATGAGCTTAGGCGAGTGAGCAGTCTGCAGGGCACTTCAGGTTCCATCTCCTAGACTGGGGCTCTCCCAATGCCAGCAGCACAGCACAGGATAAATGCATTTTTCTTCTTTGCTCAGGTTACACAGTTGGCTGGCTGGGATCATCCCAAAGGCAGAATACTCTGCCTAAACCCAATGAAACACTTTACATTGTTTAGCAGTCCCCTCGTGGGATAGAAATACCAGTTAGGTGCTGGAGATGTCTATTAAATATACCATGGACTGCCAAAAGAACCAACAGTTCTGTCCTAGAAGAAGTGCAACCAGAGTGCTCCTTGGAAGCAAGAATGGCCAGACTGTGTCTTATATATTTCGGACATGTAGTCAGGAGAGATCAATCCCTGGAGAAAGACATCATTTTGGGAGAGTGGCAGGTCAACAAAAAAAAGGAAAACCCTCCACCAGATGGGTTGACAGTGTCTGCAACAATGGGCTTAAACATAAATAAGATCGTGTGTCTGGCACAGATTGAGAAGTGTTTCAGTCTGCTGTATATAGGGTCACTATGAGAGGGACTCTACTTGATGGCACCTAACAACAACAAGAAGCAGTCTCAAGATTTGTCCATGAGCATTACATATAGAGCAAGGGTCACAAACTCCAATGTCTCAAAGGCCAGGCAGACAGTGACTGTGGTTAAGTGGGGGGCATATGCTTCATCTAGCTACAAAGCATGACCAGTCTTTTGGGGGTAAAATCTCCAAAATTTTAAACATTAAGAACTTATTTAATTAAAACAAAATAAAACACTATATGAGCCAAACAAAACACAATGTTGTGCCGGATTTTGCCTCTTGCCTACCATTCTACAACCTCTGACAGAGAGAAATTCTAAGCTTATTGGACAAAATTAATACCTTCTTCAACCAGCATACATATAAGAGGAAGAAAATTCAGGTCCATGATGATTTAGGGGACCTAAATGAATATACTGTGATGTAAGTAGGTGTAGAAAACCAATTACAATATTTAAGGTGACCTATTTAGTGAGTCATATTTTTGGGCGTGGAAGTAAGTTTATTTGTCACTTAGCCGCCAATGACTTGACTTATTCTCAACTTCTCACACTAGTTTTCTCAGCACTGAAAATACTAGTACAGTTTCTCCCCCTTGCATTCTCTCTTGGTGCTCAGCCCAAATCTGGACAATGGCCTGAGGTCTTCCTATTGGAACAGCTTCTCAGAAAGACTGCTGTTCATGCTGACCCCAGAAGCTAGAGAGGAGGTCTGCTCCTGTTAACCATCATTGCTAACCATGCCTTAAGAATAATCTGCAGTTCCAATTAATTTTTCACACCTCCTTTTTGGACACGTTAGAGAAACAGAGGAATCACAGACTCTCAAACTGACAACAAGCTGTAGACATCACTGAGTCCTATCTACTACCTAGGGGTTTAATTCCTCCCACCTGCCTAGAATTCATCAAGTCACAGAGCAACCTGACACTGTGTCACTATCAGGCAACTCCAACCCTAGAAAAATCTCCCAGCGCTAAAGCCAAAACCCAACCCGTTGGCTCAATAAAAATGTATGGAGTGTCAACAATATGATTCATGCTGGCTGCTTTTACACACAAATGAATAAGTTAGGATGCTGCACCCTTTCAAGAGCTCGAAGAAATTATTTTTAAATTAAATACCAAACTTCCAAAAGAGTACTTGGTAAATGCACTCAAGAGATAGGATAAAGCCATCCAATCAAAAAGCCCAGGACATAAGTCAACTCATGAGCTGAGAATAACGAAGTACTTACAAGAAAGAAAAGGTTTAATAATTATAAAGAAACAGTTATGAAGACTCACATATGAAACTTCCTTCAGAATGAACCTAGTCCAAGTCTACAACATATTAGGTGACAGAGTTAGGTTTCAATTCGCCTCTGTATGGCTCCAAAGCATATATTTTGTCCCTTGTACCAGCCAAGAGTTAACTAAGGTTGTAGATTCTACATCTGGAAACAATTGAAAGACCTCAACTGATCCGAATTCTTATTTGGGGAGCAAAGTAGAATGATTCTTGTTTTACCAAAGGACAAAAGTGACTCAGGCTGACCTGGTGAATAGAGGGAGAGAAGAGACAGAAGTTGAGAATATACTTAAGATAGAAGAGGACAGTGTTGTAGAAATACAGCTTTTACCCTCTGCTGTGAAACATTCAAATTTATAGTTTGCTGGGGTTTCAGGTAAAATAAATACACACTCAAGCCATTCACAAGTAATCACTGGTGAGCAAATTTGGGGGTATAGTTTGAAGAGGAAAACCCAGTTTCAGCCCCAAGGTATATCATAGTGCAATACTTGAGGTTCATGAAATCCTGCTTCTCAGGCTGCTGGGAAGGACACATTGGAAATCCACAGACCTATCTAGATGAGATTCCCTACTTTGTCACTAAATACCTAAATGACCTTGGGTAGGCTACTGACCCTCTTCAGAATTCAAGTTACTTTATCCTTAAAACAGATATAATAAATACCCACCATTGTGCAGTCACAGAAAGGAGTTAATTTATCAATGATTCACATGAATGAATGAAAGATAGGAGGTATAAATGACAAAGGGCTTAAAAATCTTAAATTTTCCATTAACTGTAAGACATCTGAGTCTGGCTCAGTGGCACATGCCTATAATCCCCAGCAATTTAGGAGGCAGAGGTAGGAGGATTGCAAGTTCAAGGACAGGGGCAGCCTGCATAATTTAGCAAGGCCCTGTCTCAAGATAAAAAGTTTTAGAAGAGGGGTGCAGTTCAGTGGTAGAGAACTTGCAAAGTATGCACAAGGCCCTGGGTTCAACCCCCTAGTACTGCAAACAAAACAAAACTAAATAAAAATCCTGCCGCAAAACAAATGTTAGGTACTGTCAAGTTGGATGTGACTCATAATGACCCTCATGGTTTTCAATGGCTGATTGTTTCGAGATTGCTTCAGGAGTGGATTGTCCTTCTCCTGTTAAAACAAATGTAAGATATGTAATAACTGTAATGACAACTACAATAATAATACAGAGGATTCTATAAAAATGTATATAAATGTTGGGATGAAAATTTTCCACTTTGCTGTTTTGTGTTGTGTGCTTATTCTGTTAAATCCTGTCTCATGTGCACATGAACATCATGCTACATCTTGCTCCCATAATTCAATTTGACTTTGAAAAGTACTATATAAATAACTCCTCTTAAAATATATATATACATTTTTTGGCATCCCCAGTACATCACTATAGCTAAACTTGAGTAAGTGCAAATCATATAAGACACTATTCTGTTTTATATGAATTAACTCATTTAATCTCATACCAATCCTATTAGGTAAATACTATCATTCTCATCTCAAGTTTATAAATGAGTAAACTGGGGCAAAACGAGGTTAAGGACTTGCCCATGGTCACTTGGTTAGTAGGTGAAACTGGGTTTTGAAGCCAGGTAATCTGGCTCCAGTGTACACTTTTTACCTATAAGGTGCGATCAAAAAGTGCTCTGAATGCAATAGAATATTACTCAGCAATATAGAAGAATGAAATTATGTCATCTGTAGCAAAATGGATGGAACTGGAGAATATTTTAAGCGAGTTAACCCAGACTCAAAAAAACAGATTCAAAAAAACAGACTCAAAAAAATACCATATGTTCTCACTCATATGTGGGAGCTAAATCTAACATAAAAGGAAAAAATTATACATATTTATACACATAAAAATGAACAATTATTCCTATTTAAGAATGGAAAATACAAGTAGACCAGATAGGAGGGGGAGGGGATCAGTAGATAGGAGCAGAAGTTGGGGAAGAGCAAAAAGGAAGGAGAAATAATGTAGAGGGGTAAAGAGGGAGAAGAAAAACTCAAAATACAGGATATAATTATATGAATACATGAAAAAAGAGGAAGAAAAAAGTCAATGAGAATATAACCCATGATTGCATACGATTTCCATTACATATTAATGCCATGACTATCCGATAGTGCAGGGATGAACAATTAACCATTCAGACACCAAGACTTAGTGTGAAAGAGAATGAGAGGGCCAATGCCTTTGGGTGCACTGGGGTCCCAAGTGAGTTCCTCAGTCTGTTTTTATTAGAGTCTTATCATAACACCAAAGTACTCTTAAGAGTCAGGGGAGGTTGAGGGTTAATGTATACTTTAAGATCAACAAGTCCTGGTAGAACACAGCTAGGCTATAGATTATCTATTTTGGCATATCCTGCCCATTATATGCGGGCAGGAGACATGGGGAATGCAAAGCCACAAGCTTTTCATCAGGTGGTCAGAGGCAGAGGGCAGGAAATAGGCCTCCAGGCATTGAGAGCAATGAGGGCAGCATGCTTTCATCCTGCAGCAGCCTGGGGCCTTCTCTTAGCTGCTTCTCCTCAAGTTCTCTCAAGCCATTTGGCCATGTGGTCCCCTACATACTAATTAAAATTCCTACTTTTTTCTTTTTCCTTCTTCAGTTCCTACTGTTCTGTAAAATATGTAAGATGATGAATGTGTAAGCAAAACTGATTTAATAGTTGCATAGTGGATATAGCAAATGTCTTATTACTCTGTACCCCTCTACCATTTACAAATAGAAAAATGCTCTCAATGTTTAAATGAAACAATCATTACAAGAAAGGACATATTGCCATTAATCTCTTTAAAGATACTCCCCCTGGCTTCAAAAACATTTATCTTATCATTCTTGCCAGTTTCTGAAGCAGTTCTGGAAGTTCTCTTTCTCGACTGTCTTTAATTGGGCTGTTGTGGCTTCCTGGATGTCTTTAATCAATTCAAAACGTTTACCTTTCATAGTCATTTTGACTTTGGGAAAGAGCCAGAAGTTGCACAGTGCCTGACTAAGTAAATAAGGTGGATGAGGATATACCATAATGCTTTTATTTGACAGAAATTGTTGTACCAGAAGCAATGTGTGACATGGAGCGTTGTCAAGACGAAGGATGAAACTGAAGACACTCATGAAAGAGGACTGCCAGAACTGCTTCAGAAAGTGGCACGAACAATGGGATAAGTGTGTCTGAAGCCAGGGGGAGTATATTTTGAGGGGGATTAATGGCAATGTGTCCTTTGAGAACAAAAATTGAAGCATTCACCATATTTTTGATCATATCATGCACATGAAAAGGAGGTTCCTAGAATCTTTTACTTTTTCTTTTTTCCCTTCCAACAGCATCTGTTCCAGTCTCCCCAGGGGAAAAAATTAATACCAAAATACATTCTCATTCCCTCAGCAACTTTTGCTGTTTCCAATTATATGACTTTCTTTGTGAAATAAATAAAATAAGAAAATAACCTTGAAACTATTCCTATAAACCTGTTGATTATGAAAAATGATTTTGTGTATTTCAGCAATGCTATATTTAGACATCAAGTGATTACATAAGTTTTTTTATTTGTTTGTTTTGTTTTTTGTTTTTGGTACTGGAGAGTTGCACCCAGGGTCTCCCACATGCTTTTGCAAACACTCTTACCACTGAGCTGCACAACCAGCCCATTTTTTACTTATTTGAAACAGGCTCTAAGTTACTCTAACCTCAAACTTGTGATTCTCCTGTTCCATCTCTTGAGTTACTGGATCCATATGAAAAAAATTCAAAAGGTGTACAATTCTTCAAGTATTGAATGTAACCATTTTAAAGAAGGTTCCCATTAAAGCTTGTCCCCCAACTGCCCTGAAAAATTATACCTTACTCTTAAGCAATATTTGTTAACTTTTTTTTCAGTTCTGAGAAAAACTTAAAAAGAATAAAATGCCATGGGGATAAAATTCTAAAGGATCTAACATTCAGACTTAAAGGAAAATCATTGAAAATGAATTAAAAAGTATTCAGAATTCACATTTAAAGAATTCAGAAATCTACCCAACAGTGCCCTCTCTCTTGGTTTTTCCCCCTTAATTAGTGGTTTCTGTGGAGTTAAATACCATATGCCATAGCCATTGGTATGTGGCTCTTGGTGAATATATTCCTTCTATATGTTTTCATTTTCTCTCTAAGGCATCACACCCAAATGACATGCCCCAACTCTAGATGAGTACTCTCAGAAAGTAAGCAGATAAAATTAGAATATAAGCCACAAATGTAGGCCACATGTGTTATTCAAAATTTTCTAGTAGCCACTTTAAAGCAAGTAAAAGAAACAGATGAGATGAATTTTCATGATATATATTTAATTCAACTATGAAAATAGTATAATTTCAACATGTAGTCAATATTGAAAACTTAATAGTGAAGATATATATTTATAATTTAGTTTTCTAAGTCTTCAAAATCTGTGTGTGTTTTTCCCTGGCAGCACATCTCAGCTTGGATCAGCCACTCTTTGAGACCTGAACAGCCACATACCCTAGTGGCTGCCATGCTGGACAGTGCGGTTCTATGGAGGACTTTTTATAGTGAGGATGAGAAAGCCGGCCAGTTTCTCACCACCAATCACCAACACATTGACCAAGAAGGAAAATTACCCTTGTGAATTTGGCACTACTTAAGAGGTATATAGTGTTTTAATATAAAAGTCTCCTTTGACTAGAATTTAAGTAACAGCCCAGATTGTAAACAGAGGTCATGCTCACTGGCATTTGATCGCTCCTGATCTCAGAAGCTAAGCAGGGTGGGCCTGGTTAGACCTTGGCTAGAGACTGCCTGGGAATACTGGGTGCTTGCTGCAGGTTAGGGAGAAAAACCTGGCAACCCACTCCTGAAACAATCTGCCATTGAAAGCCCTATGAATAGCGGAGAAGCACTGACAATAGTGCCAGGCATGGCACAGTGTTGGGGAATGTTTTGTTCTGTTGTACATAGGGTCACTACGAGTTGGACCAGACTCAACAGCACCTAACAACAACAATCAGAATCCCTGCAGTTGTTGTTGTTAGGTGCCATCAAGTTGGTATCTGACTCATTGTTGTTGTCAGGTCAGTATCCGACTCATAGTGACCCTCATAGGGTTTTCAATGGCTGTTTCCGGACTGCTTTGGGAGTGAGTTGCCAGGTCCTTCTCCCATTTTTGCGGTGCTGGGAATTGAACTCAGGGCCTCAGAGACTGCAGTGCAGCGCTCTACCAACTGAGCTAAATCCCAGCCCCATCTGACTCATAGTGACCCTATATACAACAGGCAAAACACTATTGTTAGTGCTTCTCTCGTATGTGGTTTGAAAAGGAATATTTGACATTACTATATAATTCTGCATTTGAGAAAAAAGATTATATAAACACATACAAACAACTTTCAACATCCAAATAATAATTACGAATGGAATATTGGCACGTATGGACACTCGGTGGGCTCCCACAAGGGAAGGAGGGGGAAGGAACATAGGAAGAGCACAACAGGTGGACAGGAGGTGCTGGACAGCAGTGACCCAAACCGAAGCCAGTATCAATTCATTTTGTCCTTTCCTTTCTTCTCTTCCTTCCCACCTTCAAGGTCTCACTGTATTGAGACCTATCCTCAGAGGACTCTTCCATGGGAAGGTTTTATTTATCCAGTCACCCATCTAAAACATACCCAGCCCTGGGAGTATAGCTCAGCTGTAAGGGGTTCTTAGTGTGCATGAGGCTTTGTGGTCAATTCTCACACCTAAAATAAAATAAAGGAAACCCATCAATATGGGTTTCAACTAAACATCAACAAAACAAAAATCCTTATGACTGGATCAGCGCGCAACTTCACAATAAATGGAGAAAAGATTGAGGCTGTCCAGGATTTTGCTTCGCTTGGCTCTATAATCAACAACCATGGAAGCAGCAGTCAAGAAATCAAAAGATGCATTGCTCTAGGAAAAGCTGTGGCAAAAGATCTCTTTAGGGTATTAAAGGCCTGCAGCCGTAGCCCTGTGGAATCCGATCCTGTCAGATCTTGGAAGCTAAGCAGGGCCGGGCCTGGTTAGTACCTGGATGGGAGACCGCCGGGAACACCAGGTGCTGCAGGCTTGGGAGAAGGACCTGGCAACCCCCTCCCAAAAATCAATCTGCCATTGAAAACCCTATGAAAAGCAGAGAAGCACTGACAATAGTGTTTCCCCTGTTGTACAGAGGGTCGCTATGAGTCGGATACCGACTCGTTGGCACCTAACAACAACAATAAGGGTATTAAAAAGCAAAGATGTCACATTGAAGATGAAGGTGCGTCTGACTCATGCCATGGTATTTTCAGTTGCATCATATGGTTATGAAAGCTGGAGATTGAACAAGGGAGACAGGAAAAAAATTGATGCTTTTGAATTATGGTGCTGGAGACATCTATTGAATATACCACGGACTACCAAAAGAACCAACAGATCTACCCTAGAAGAACTGCAACCAGAGTGCCCCTTGGAAGCAAGAATGGCCAGACTGCGTCTCACATATTTCGGACATGTAATCAGGAGAGATCAATCCCTGGAGAAAGACATTATGTTTGGGAGAGTGGCAGGTCAACAGAAAAAGGAAAACCCTGCACTAGGTGGATAGACACAGTGTCTGCAACAATGGGCTTAAATATAAACAAGATCATGTGCCTGGCACAGAATGGAGAAGTGTTTCGATCTGCTGTACATAGGGTTGCTATGAGTTGGACTTGACTGGACGGCACCTAACAACAACAACAACAACAACAACAACAACAACAACAACATTATTGTTTGCATCTATTTGCTGGCTGACTCACTATTTCTCCCCCCAGAATGGAAGTTCCATGAGGATAGGGAAGTTATTTATTCACTGTGGCTTTAAAGGAGAATCCAGTCCTTGCTTCTTCCAGCCTCTAGGGCCTGCTGACATTTTGGTCCTGGATTGAAAACACTAATCTCTGTATTGTCATGTTACCACCCTCTCTCTCATTTACCTTCCTGCATCCCTGTTCTAAGGACCCTTGTGATTATACTGGATGCACCAGATAATACAGAATAACTTGCTTGTCTCAAGAGCTTTAATCATATTTGCATGTGATTTATTCTGGGGATTATGCGGTAGCCATAGAAGGATTTTCAGAAGAGTGATATGGAAAAGGTCTCTCTGGTGGCAAGATGACTGGAGGCAGAGAGACCAATGAAGCATCTCCCTGGAAGAAAAGAGCAGAAGTGAGAGGCAGAATAAATCTAAAACCAAGTAGCAATGGTAAGCAAGGCTAAGAAGGACAAAGATGAACACTATTCAGTAGATGGGATCCATAGAACCTCTGGTGGGGAACCCTCAGCCTGAGAGGAGGTTGGTGGAAAGAGCAAGGATAGTAGTGATTTTAATATTCACTTCTAAGAATTCCATTTGGTGATTTAGAATATTTGTGTATCTCTTGTTCTTGCTCCCACCTTTTCCTCTATTTAAACCTGAAAATGGACTTGGGGTCACTTGTTCCTCTTCCCAATCTGCACGTTTCAACCTCCCCTCTGCTTTTCCAAAAAAGAATAAGAGAATATTTGTATAATTTTCTTGTCAATGTTACTTTAAATTGATTCCACACATGGACCAAAACAAAAGGCATTTTCCACAATGTGAATGTTATTAGAAGTCAGACCATCATGTGGACATTATGTGGAGTTTCCATCAGATGTTCAAAGATGCAGAGGCATACACTGAACAAGGAGACAAGAAAGTCAGCCTGGCCTTCAGAGGTTTTTGGTCACTTTACCTTAATTCCAAAGCATGTTCATTGGGGATTAGAGGCTTTAAAAGCTATAAAGCAAAGGGCTTGGATGATTCAAACCCAGAAGATAAATCTGATGGATTCATTTGAATATAATATAGTGATTAAGCCTCTGGGCTCTGATACCTCAAAGATCCAAGTTCAAATACTACCTTTGCCATTTACTAGCTCAAGGACCATTGAAGAACCTACCTAACTCTGTGAACACCAGCATCTTCATCTTCAAAGAAGAAATAATGAATATTATAAGGTTGCTATAAGGGTCGAGTGATTATCTTATTTCATACCCAATACAGGGTAATCAATACAGAAAATTATTATTATTAACTGACGGCCTTGTTTAGAAGAATCCTAATCGGAAAAATATGTTTATGATTAATACATCTAATATTGTTATTGTTGTTGTTGGGTGCTGTTGAGTGAGGTCCAACTTATAGTGACCCTCAGAGGGTTTCACTGGCTGATTGTTTCAGGATTGCTCTGGGAGTGGATTGCCACATCCCTTTCCTGTTTAGGTTAGTTTAAAAAATACCCACACAAGTAGGGACTTTAACTCTGGAAAGAAACACATCAGTAAATCCTCAGAAAATAACTATGGATAATCTCATGACATGGGTCTTTAAATCTTTAGGATAAATGCCAGCCCAAGTGGATGTCTTTAGTTTCTATTCTAGCTTTAAATGTTCCACTGGGCTTTGCTACTGTTTAAGGGAACGTAGGAAACACTCATCCCAGGTTAATCGGCTGTTCTAGTATCAACATTGAAGAAAATTAAATGCATAGGAATCCTCAATTTATGTGTCCCAGAAGGAATACATATGTTGCAAACTAGATTTTGGGAATTAGAATTTATTTTCCCAATAATAAAATCAGAAAAGTATTCCTCTGGAAAAACTGAATAATGTTTTTGGGGAGAACCACCCATTGAATTAGGATACTTGGTTTTCTGGCACAGATGAAATTAAACAGATTGTTTCACATTAAGTGTTGAGTCTTTTGCTAGAGTCATGTTGTAACTGCAGTAGCAAAGTAATCTCTATCTTCTAGCAATGAAAAACCACCCTGTCCTGTAAGTGACAACCTAGAAGATGCTGTCTCTCAAGTGTAGTACATTCATTTGCACTTTCATCGGGTAAGACATTTCACTTACATAAAAGACAACAGTTACCCAACTTCAGTAAATGCTTTAGGTAAACGAGATGACTTTGTGAATAGACACATCATCAACTAGACATGGAAGGAAAGAGAAGATGAAGGTGAAAATTGTAGCTTAAACATAAGAAACTACGAAATATCAGCATTCTGTTGATAAGGCCTATAGTAAGGTGTGGTGTAGGTATCTAGGAACAGATTCACATCCATAGTTGTTGTTTTGAAACAACAGTTAGAAAAAAGGTAAAAGATGTAAGATATAGGATGCCCGCATTAACACAGTTTAGCCAACTGGCCTCCTACTTGCAAACTCTAATTACCAAAGGACAGCAAATTAAATGCTAATCCTCACTTTCCACAAACAGTATTCTATAAATGGTATCTTCTGGATGCTTCTTCACCTTATTAAACACACAGTGAGGTTGCTCATAAAGTCAGGTCATTCAACAAGGATGATCCATCACAGTTAATGGTCGCTGTGAAATTGAGTCTGCAATGCCTAAGGGACAATTTTGTAATTAGAAGTGAGTGTGAGAGATGGCCTTCCAATAAGGAGGCTCTAATTCTGAAGTCTCCTGGAGAGTGTGTGTCTGCACAGAGGGAAGTGCCACCCTGTGGATGGGGTGAGCTTAATGTTCTGGGGCCCCTCAAAATTTCTGAGAAGGAACCAGGCACAGTGGCTCATGCCTGTAAGCCCTGCAATTTAGGAGGCTGAAGCAAGAGGATCACACGTTCGAGGCCAGATGTAGTCTGTGCAACTTTGTAAGACTGTGTCTCAATTTTTTTTTTAAGTTTCTAAGAAGGAATGTAAAGGTCATAATAATACCATTGGGTGCCAGGGTACTTTCTTGGAGCTGCTACTCATTCCTTGCCCAGCATGCTCTCAAGCATTTAAGTAACATCTTGGAAAAACTCAATCCCCTGATGCTAATGCTGTGCTGGTATAAATTTGGAGCCAGAGAAGCAGCTAGCCTCAAAGACTTCAATAGGTACTTGGAGAGTCTGCATTCTGAGATTGCTGTCCTTATTGCCAGGCATGCAGGTGACATCCTGCCCCTTGTCCTCTTGGTACTTCACACTGGCTGCTGCACTTATTATTGTTGAAGAGCACCCAGTGAGGCGTGTAAAAGGGAGATGCAGATCTGAGCAAGGAATCATTTCTGGAAATTTTTTATATCACTTGTCTCATTTAAGATTAAATCATGTATAAGCAAAAAAGGGGGGAAAAGCAAATCATCCAAGAAGAAAATTGATGAGAGGAAAAAGAACACATTAAGAAGCAACTAGACAAGTAACAAAGACAAGCAGACGGGTGCTGGAGCCCCGATTCCATCCATACGCATGTTTTACCTCACACCCATATGTTCACTCTCAGTTCCCATATGGCTTTCCTTTCTCAGTATGAAACTGGGGTGGGGTGGGGGCAGGAATAAGGCACAAATTTACTTTGTATCTATAAAAGTTGCTGCATGGGAATCCAGGAAAGCTGAGTTAAGGAGGCCCCTGCTAGGCAATGGTGTGTTCTGGGCTGGGGGTCCTTCATTTTGTTTTCTCTGCAGGGTTGGATACCTTGGGATGTCCTCTAACCGGAACATGTATGGGCTCTCTGGTCCAGCTCTGGGCATTTGTTACTGTTCATGGTGGTCTCCTGCCAGAATCTCCTGAATCTGAGCAGCAGATCTACAAGTGTGAGTTCGTCAAGAATGCAGAAGCCCAAGAGGGCCACTGATGCTGTCACTACCTGATGTCCAGCTCCTCACCTGGATGAGCTGGCTATTGAGGATGACCCTGACCTATCACAGCACAGAAGCCCATGATTCATTATCCTCAATAATAACAGGAGTTGGCAAAATATCAAGTCTTTAAATGTTCACAGTACGAGAGTTCATCAAACCCAAAAGGTGAAAAATACTCAAAAGTCCATCCACTAAGAAATGGATAAATGTTATATATCAAAATAGTGGAATATTATTTGGAAATTAAAAGGAATAAAGTAGCAAAACATGCTACAACACAGAGCTTAGAAACATGCTAAGTAAAAGAAGCCAGACACTAGGGCAAATATGATTCCAGTTATATAAAGCATTCAGAACAGGCAAATCTATAGAGACAGAAAGTAGACTAGCAGTTGCTTAGGGCCAAGAAGAGGGGGAGAATGGGAAGTAGTGGCTAAGGGGTGTAGAAGGTTTGCTTTGGAGGAGGATAAGGAAGATATTTTAAAATTGATTGTGGTGATGGTGCACAACTCTGAATGTACCGAAACCATTGAATTTGCTATGGTTTGGATAAGTATCCCCCACCAGCATATGTGTTAAAGGTCTGGTCACTAATCTGTGACGATATTGGAAGATGGTAGAACCTTAAAGAGGTAGAAGCAAGCACGAGGAAGTTAGGTCACTGGAAGTGTGCCCTTGAAGGAGACATTGGGAGCTAGCCCTTTCTTCTTTTTCCTTTTGCTTCCCAGATGCTGTATGAGTAGCTTCCTCCACTGCACACTCACTCTCACCGTGATCAGCCCCAAAGGCAATGAAACCAAGCAACCGTGAAGTCTCTGAAACTGTGAGTCAAAATAAACCTTTCTTCATTATAAGTTGATTTTCTCAAATATTTTGTCACAGTGAGAGGTGACTAACATAGAACTGTGCAATGGATACAGCAATGTATAAGGCATGTGGATTATATCTCAATAAAATTGTTACCTTTTGCCTTATTTATTGATGCTCAAAAGACAAATATATCCAAGAAATTATGACAGCTTGCCAATAACCTGGAGTCAGGTTGTGGGAAGTCCTTTATATTTTTGTTATATTAAGAAATAATATTTTAAAAATAATTTTCCTGTTTCTCTTCTGGTGTATCTCTTGCATAGCTTCTTTATTATCCATCATTAATCATCTTTAACTAATTTTTTCCCTTTTTAAGTGAGTTTATACTGTTGGGAATTAGTTTTTACCTTGCCTTTGTTTTTGATCAACCCTAACACTTCTTTATATAACTTTTGGATATGCATCTTTGAAAATCATATTGACATTCTACCTACTGCCTATACAATTGATAAGATTTATAGTGATACTTTATGTGGGTAAAAATGACCTACTGTTTTGCCTAATGAAGATCTAAGAATAGATACTTGTCCTTTAAGGTCTTCCCAATTTGAATACTTTTCCCTGTGGCTCTCCTATCCACCTTCATTTGACTATCTGTAAGGCCTTGTATTGAAGTTGCTGTGTGTTGAAATTAATGTGCATTTATCTTCTCCTTAAATAATGATCTCTAGGAAGGTAGGAACTATCTCTCAATCATTTGTATATCTTCCATATTGGGCACAGTGCCTTACATGTAGTGAAAATTCAGCAAATGCTGTGCCACTCTTGTTCATGAATGATGTACAATCAGCAACAAAAAAGTAAGCTGCTTACATATACAAATATATTGTAGAATCATGACTGATGAAACCCAAAGAACAAAGGACTTCAATGTTATTTATTTTTTCAGAACTTTATTTTTGTTGTTGTTGTTGTTGTTGTTGTTAGGTGCTGTCGAGTCAGTATCCGACTCATAGCGACCCTCCCAGGGTTTTCAATGGCTGACTGTTTCGGGATTGCCTTGGGAGTGGATTGCCAGGCCCTTCTCCCATTTTTGCGGTGCTGGGAATTGAACTCGGGACCTCAGAGACTGCAGCGCAGTGCTCTAACCACTGAGCTAAATCCCAGCCCACTTTACTTTTAGTAAATCTGAATTTCAAAGCCTGGTAAAATTTAGTTTTTAAAACAGAGGAAAAAAAAAAAATCTTTTCAGGAAAGTCCTACAGTCAGTCAAACTCATCTCAACCCTTGTGTCTTATACCCATAAGTATCTCCTGAGGTTAACATAATGCCTAGTGTTATGATTTGAATTTGAAATGTTCCCCACAGGTTCATGTGTTGAATGCTTGGACCCCAACTGATGATACTATTTTGGGAGGGTCTGGAAACGTTAGGAAATGGTGCGTAGCTGGAGGAAGTAGGTTGTTGGAGCATCTCTTTGAAAGTTATACCTTATCCACAGTTCCTTCCTTACTCTCTCCTTCCTGTCTGCCATGAGGTGAGGAACCTCACTGGTCACACGTTCTTGCCACCATGATGTTCTGCCCAAGCACATGGGGCCAAGAACCATGGGCTGACTGAACCCTCTGAAACCATGACCCAAATAAATCTTTCCTCCCTTAGGTTGTTTCTGTCGGATATTTGGTCACAGTGACTAATATACCTAGCAAATAGCACATGCTCAGTATGAACTTTTTTTTTTTTTTTTTGGTACTGGGGGTTGAACCCAGAGCCTTGTGCTTGCATGCTCTCCAAGTGCTGGACCACTGAGCTGCACCCTCAGCCCAGTTTTTCACTTTTTGAGACAGGGTCTCCCTAAATTACGCAGACTGCCACTGATCTCAAACTTGCAATCCTCCTGCTTCCACCTCCTGAGCCGCTGGGATTACAGGTGTGCACCACCACACCCAGCCTGCTCGGTATTAACTTTTTGAGTAGATAAACATATAATGACAACTGGTTTCAGACTGATCAACATGAGGCACTGCAATTTTTAAAAATTCACTTCTTAAGAGGAAGAGAAGGAAAGCAAGACAATAATTCCATTCACAAAAGCACACCAAAAAAAAAAAAAATCAAATATTTAGGAGTCAATCTAACCGAAGATCCTAAAGACTTCCACAAAGAAAACTACAAAACATTAAAGAAAGAAATAACAGAAGATAGTAAAAGATGGAAGACACTCCCTTGCTCATGGGTTGGGAGAATTAATATTGTGAAAATGGCTCTACTATCAAAAGTAATTTACAGATTTAATGCAATCCCCATCAAAGTTTCAATGACAAACTTTGCAGAAATAGAAAAAAAATCCTAAAATTCATATGGAAGCACAAAACACTGTGTATAGTCAAAACAATCCTTAGCAGCAAAAACAGTGCAGGAAGGATCACAATATTGGGTTTTAAACTATATTACAGGGAGATAGTAGCAAAAACAGCTTGATATTGGCACAAAAATAAGCTTGAAGATTAATGGAACAGAATTGAAGACCAAGAACTACACTCATGCAACTACAGCATCCTGTTGACAAAGAGGCTAAGAACATTCAATGGAGAAAAGATACCCCATTCAACAAATGGTGCTAGGAAGACTGGATATCTATGTGCAGAATGCCTGCAGCTGTAGCCCTGTGGCATCCGATACCGTCAGATCTCGGAAGCTAAGCAGGGTTGGGCCTGGTTAGTACCTGGATGAGAGACCGCCTGGGAACACCAGAAGCTTTAGGCTTGGGAGAAGGACTTGGCAACCCCCTCCCAAAAATCAATCTGCCACTGAAAACCCTATGAACAGCAGAGAAGCACTGACAATAGTGTTTCCTCTGTTGGACAGAGGGTTGCTATGAGTCGGACACCGACTTGATGGCACCTAACAACAACAACAACAATGTGCAGAATACTGAAAATAGGCCCATACCCTCAATCTGTACAAGAGTCAACTTGAAATGGATTGGAGACCTCGATATTAAACCAGAAACCTTAAAGCTACTAGAGGGAAAGATAGGAAACATGCTCCAACATATAGGCATAGGCAAATATTTCCTCAACAAGACTCCAATTACCCAGGAAACTGTACCAAGGATCAACAAATGGGATTACATGAAGCTAAAAAGTTTCTGTACAGCAAAGGAAACAATAAATGGAGTAAAGGGAAAGCCCACAGAATGGCAGAAAATCTTTACATCCTGTAACATCTGACAGAGGACTAGAACTCTGATTCTCAGCACTGCAAAAACAGAAGGTCGTGGCAATCCACTCTTGAAAACAATCCCAAAACAGTCAGCCGTTGAAAACTCTATGAGGGTCACTATGAATTGGAACTGACTCGGCACCTAACAACAACAACAACAACAACAACAAAGAACTTAAGAAATCAAACACTAAGATAACAAATAACCCAATATATAAATGGGCAATGGAACTGAACAGAAAGTTCTCAAATGAAGTATGAATGGCTAAGAAACACATGAAAAAAATGCTCAATACCCCTAGCCAAGTTGTTGTTGTTGTTGTTGTTAGGTGCTGCTGAGTCGGTATCCGACTCATAGCGACCCTCTGTACAACAGGGGAAACACTGTTGTCAGTGCTTCTCTGCTGTGCATAGGGTTTTTAATGGCAGATTGATTTTTGGGAGGGGGTTGCCAGGTCCTTCTCCCAAGCCTACAGCTTCTGGGGTTCCCAGGTAGTCTCCCATCCAGGTACTAACCAGGCCCGACCCCGCTTAGCTTCTGAGATCTGATGGGCTCGGATGCCACAGGGCTATGGCTGCAGACACCCCTAGCCATTAGAGAAATGCAAATCAAAACAATACTGACATTACATCTCACTTCCGAAAGAACGGCCAAAATTAACAAAATAAATAATAACAAATTCTGGCAAGGATGCTGGTGGGACTGTAAATTAGTTCTATTACATTGGAAATTAATATGGAAGTACCTTAGAAAACTAAGAACGAACTGCCATATGTTCCAGCTATACCACTCCTGGGAATATACCTAAAGGAAGACAAGTCATCATACCACAGGGACACCTGCACGTCCATATTTAATGCAGCACTCTTTACAATTACAACGGTATGGAATCAACCAAGATGTTCAACAAGAAGTGGACTGACAAATGTAGTATATATACACAATGGAACATTACCCAGAAATAAAGAAGAATGAAATAGTGTTATTCACAGCAAAATGGATAGATCTGGAGAACATCATCTTAAGTGATTTAACCCAGTCCCAAAAAGAGAAATACCATATGTTCTCACTCATATGTGGGAGCTAAATCTAATTTAAAGCAAGAAAAAAAAAAAACTATACATATGTAGATATATAAAAATGGACATTCATTTCTATTTATGAATGGATAATATTAGCAAAGTTAAAAGAAGGGGGCAGGGATCAGTGGGGAGATTGGAAGCTTGGGAAGAGGGAAGGGGGAGGGGAAATAAAGTAGAGAGGAAAAGGGGGAGAGGAAAATCTCAAAATATATGATGCAACTATATGAATACATGGAAATATGGTTCTATAAAGCATGTAAGTTGATGAATGTATAAGCAAAAATGACATAATAGTTGCATAATGGATATAGCAAAAGTCTTACTACTTTGTACTCCACCAACATTTACAAATGAAGAAGAAAAAAAAATTCACTTATTCTTCAGACACTTAAAGAAACAAATGGCTGTTTTCACTATATTCTATTTAGTAAAACAAGAAAATGTCCCTTCTCCAGTCCTTGTTCCCTATGGTCCTTTTAAAACACACAAGCCAAAGTGATCCTTTCAAACAGAAAATAGGACCATGGTACTCCTCTACTCCAAATGCATACCATCCAGGGTAGAAGCCAAGATTGACCTTATCCACTGTCCTAATACATCATTTACCCTGACCTTCTCCATTGCTCTCCAATTTCTTCCCTACACATCAACATGCCAGGCATGCTCTGACCTCAAGGCCTTCATTCTGGCTGTTCCTAAGACATTCTAAATAGCGTGCTGCCTCTTTAACACTCTAGCTCAAACTTTACCTTCTCAGTGGGGCTTTTACTATTTATTGCAACTAAAAATGCAGCAGCACTCTTGCCCAGAGAAGTCTGTATCCCCTCCCCACTGTTTAATTTGTCTCTATAGCACTTATCACCATCTGACACACTATGTATTTTATTTATATATGTATATTGTCTGAATTGCCTGCGGTGGACCATAACCCCATGCAAGAAGGAATATTTGTTTTGTTCATCGGTCTCTTCTCAGAGCCTAGAATACTGCCTGCCACATAGTACACACTCATCAAATATGTGCTGAATGAATTAATGGGTTTTATGAAGAGTTTTAACCATTGAAACATTCTAGTATTCAAGTGAGAATTCTGGTTAATCTCCTGGTCTACAATTAAACATCATTATCAAAATTTACAAAGCTTAATGGACATTTGCACAATATCATACCGTTTTTAGTGGTTTCCTTTCTTACAAACCAAAGTTGCCTAAGTGTATTAATCACTGTTATGTCATGCAAATGGGGTGAACAGAATCAGTGACTTGTCAAAATCATGTTGTATCAACAGCAGTGCAGCCATAAGGAACTCCATAGCACATTTTCACTGTTGGAAAAGACCTGTATGGAGAGAGCCATGGTCTCTGCGTTCTTTAGAGACAGAACAAACAGTTCCTTTAGGGCAATGATTTATAATCAAAGCTATATATTTTCCAATGACTTTAAATAAGTGAGTTAATAGTCACCAAAAAAACTGATAATATTTTGTTGTTCTGTTGTTTTCTTATTTCAAAATCAAATGTTGACAAGCAGCTCACGATTTTAGTTCAAATATAACTCAGCTTCTTCAAAAAAAATTCTTCAAAAGTTAAAAAAGAAAATTAAGAAGTTCATACTACTCAGTATCAGGAGAAGGACATGGCAGTCCATTCCTGAAGCAATCCCAAAATAATCAGTCCCTGAAAACCCAATGAGGGTTATACTATGAGTCAGACACGACTTGACAGCACCTACCAACAAACAATTATTCAATGTAGTACCTGAAGAGCAGATGGCTTATGAAGAAAACCAACATTCAGAACTGCCTCCCTTTTTACTAGTTGGTCTTATTTTGTGTCTCAATGAGTCTCTCTTAAAGTTTCAGTTTAACTTCCTCCATAAGGTAACACCCCCTTACAAAAAGCAGGGCAGGAGATGTTGAGTCTAACTAAACCAAGTACTTAATAAGGGTCATGTAGCCAGGTGTGCTGCTTCACACCTGTAATCCCTACGTGCAGGAGGCTGAGGCAGGTTCACAAGTTAAAGGCGGCCCCATCAGTATAGCAAGTTCTAGGCTAGCCTGGGCTACAAAGTGAGATCCTGTCTCCAAAAAAAAGATAAGTATTGGAGGCAACATTTGGTTTAGCTATTGCACAAAGCATATCAAAAGATCATGTTGTACAATATAAATATATATAATTTTTGTCAATTTAATTTTTTAATTTAAAAAGTAAGAAATATTTATATACATTTGTTGACATTTTCTATGTATCACCTTTTTTTTTTCATCAGTGGAGTTTGAACCCAGGGCTTTGCATCTACTAGGAAAGCACATCACCTCATTCTTTTTTTCTTTTTTTTCAGTACAGGGAGTTTGAACCCAGGGTCTCCCGCATGCTAGGCAAGTGTTTTACCATTGAGCCATCACCCCAGCCCACCCCCAGCCTCTTTTTTTTTTTTAATTTTAAGACAGGATCTTGCTAAATTGCATAGGCTGTCATTGGCCTCAAACTTATGATCCTCCCCTCTCAGCTTCCTGGGTCACTGGGATCACAGGCATTAGCCACCATGCCTTGTACTTTGATTACTCTTAAAACAACCTTGAAAGTAGTTCCTACATATATTTCAGATGTGAAAAAGGCTAGTGTCCAAGAGGAGAGATAACTTGCTCAAGGTCTCACATGCTAGAAAGCACCAGAGCTAGGGTCCCAAACCTATACCTGTGTGGCTCAAAAATTTTTCCATTGGCTCAAACTGCCTCTACTAAGCTTTCATATTGCTTTTATCTTTCCTAATGAGAAAGAAGTGGGGAGTGCAGAATTCCAGTGAAACTGGACAAAGAATAAAAGAAAATCGCTCTGGAAATTGCTAGGTCACGGAAAGTTTTTAAATAAAGGAGTTAAAACCTATATCTTTTTCTCTCGGGTGTAGGAAACATGTCTTTTAATAACTATGGAGCTACTACTCTCACACTTCATTCTATTGAAGAAAGGAAAATAAGAAAAAATAGTTTTGCAAAATTTTATAGAAGAAACCTTCAGACTGATATACGTGAAAGCTTGTGTTAGCAGGACAACATGCCTACAATATTGTAAAAAGGATTACTGAACTGTCCTATATAACAAAAAATAGTTGCTAGTAAAAACAATATAATATTTTCAGGCTAGAGATATAGCTGAGTGGTACAGCATGTGCTTAGCATGACCAAAGCCCTAGGTTCAATCTCCAGCACCACACACACACACACACACACACTCTCTCTCTCTCTCTCTCTCTCTCTCTCTCTCTCTCTCTCTCCCTCCCTCCCCCTCCCCTTTGCTCTTATATAAATAAATATATAACATTTCCATATACTCATCCATGGGCAAGATTGGTCAGTGATAGTCTAGGGATCAGAAATAAGCCAATGATAATGTCTCCAAATGCATTCATGTTGTTCACAAGTATAATTGCTGGGAGTGCATAAAAGTTAGTTCCAAGTTATTTTATTTGTTAGTAGTGGGGGTTGAATCCAGGTCATTGCGCATGTCAGGCAACTGCTCTATTGCTGAACTGCAACCTCTGCTCCTTTTTATTATTTATTTTCTATTTATTTATTGTGGTACTAAGGGTGCTAAACACATACTCTGCAAGTGGTCTATTATTGAGCTGCACCCCCAACTCCTTTTTTATTTTGAGACAAGTCTCACTATGTTACAGAGCTGCCTCTGGCCTGGAACTCATGATCATCCTGCCTCAGCCCCCCCAGTGAGCTGGCATTACAAGCATGCACCATAGCTCCTGGCTCCATGTTATTTTTAATAATGCCAGATTACAGTGATAAAGATGAAAGTCTGGGCTCTCTTTAATTTTAGAGCTTATACTCTTCCAGATGTTGGAACCTTGAACTTTAATCAAGAAACTTAAATGAAAACCTGTGCAAAAGATAATATGGCAAAAACTTCACAAAACAATAAGGTGCCTTTGGTCTTTTCCTTTTCTATGAAGGTGAAAAAGATGGAAGTTCAATGAGATGCTATACAATGTCAAATTTCCCACATGTGGTTTACCTTCTGTCCCCTGATCCCCATGGCAAACACTACTAATTCATAGAGGCATCCTTCCTTTCCACTTCCCATTCTGACCACGTACAATAAACACCCATTAACAACTCAGTGTTAGGTAATCTGATGTACAAGAAAGAGTAAAAGCTTTGGAGTTATACAGATTTAAGTTTGAACTCTACCTTTGTCACTTACTAGCTATACAACTTCTGGTAAGATTACTTATCTTCTGGACATCTGCATTTTCTTCTGTAAAATGGGAACAATATCTGCCTTCAAGATTGTTTTAAAGATTAAATGATACACATATTGTTTTAAAAATGCTGGCGTCTTTTACCTCTTTTTTCTTCCCTGTTAAACACTTAATTTAGCTTTATTCAGTACTCTAGGTAGGGCTCCTTGTAAATGCTTAATTTATATATTTTCCACCCCTAGAGTCATGTAACATAAATTGTGTTTGGGGCACATAAGTTGAGCACTTTGAGGCTTATTTCCATTTGGTGCGCCAAATGCATTACATTTCCAACTAGAATGAAGGCTCAGTGGTGTGGGGTTTTTCCATCCAACCTGATCCACTAGTTTTGCTTAACTTTATCAAAAGAAGAATGGAGTACAAAAGCAAAATGTGTTCAAAGTCAGGAGGATGCAGGCCCTGAAACTGTCCATGTGCTAGAAGACACACAAGCTAGGCCATCTAGACCAGTAAGGTCATTTTCTCCCTGAACCACAGGGGAGCAGCTGCCCCCTTCCCACTCTCTGCTACATACAGAAAAGCTGACTAACCCACACATAACCCATAAAACAAACATGGCCCATTGATGCAAATGTATTCTTCCAAAGAGATAAAGTGTTTTCATGATTTCTACAGCTATATAGCTTTATCAGTTACTGTGTCTGAAAAAGCAGATTTTTTTTCCCCATAATTTTTCTCATTTGTAGACTTTCAATGAGAAATCTAGGAGCATGCTGAGGACCTAAACTGTCTGTCATCCTAAGAAAGTTCATCTTCAGTCTGTCAACACGAACAGGTTAAAAAAAAAGAAGTAAAAATTATGATAAAATTAAAAGCCATGGGACGAACATACAATGTCCCCCACCCCCATTAGGACTAGGGGTTGAACCCAGGCTCTCACACATGTGAGGCAAGCACTCTAACATTGAGATGCGCCCCTAGTCCCTTTTTTATTTTTTATTTTGAGACAGGGTCTCTCTAAGTTTTGCAGGTTGCCTCTAGCCTTGAACTCATGATCCTCCTGCCCCTGCCTCCCAAGATTATGCTGTTGTAGGCCCAGGGAGCCCAACTCAAGGAGCTTTCTTACTCTGTTTTTCTGTAAGATATACAACATTCTTAAAAGTCTCTGCCAAAGTTGGGACAAGAACACTATCTGAATTTTGATAAACAGAACCATTTTCCAGATCAGTTTCACTGCTGTGACTTCTGGAATACTATATCCTGAGCTTGACATGCAAGGCAAGCGCAGTGATTAAACTAGTTCTAAATGGCATAGACAGGTCCACTTGAGAACATGAGTTACCAACCTACTGTGTGTCAGGTACTCAGATCAGACACCTGAGATGAAGTAAGAATATGAACGGGTCCCTCTCTGACCTCTAGGAGCTCATATAATTAAAATCTATCAGACAACGGGCATACCATAGAGTAAACGCAAAAACAGCAACAAGCAGAAGATTGTAAGTAAACACTGCTGTTGGGTACCTAATGCAGAATGGGGAGATAGGGGATGCTGGAAAGGAAGTTAGATTCTTCTGGGGGAGGTAGCATTGTGTAAGGAACATGATGGAATGGTTCACTGTTGGAAAGTATCTTTCCCAGTCAAGGATTCCAATACATCTCAAATGTTTCCGCCACATGATGAATTGCCAAAAATTCTGTGGAACACAGAAGTTTGTAAAGCTTTTATCACTTTCACAGTTGAAAATTCAAAGACTTTGGTTAAAACGGTGAGCTCTGGGGTGAAGGGAGAGCATAGAGAGGTATACAAATAAGTATGCCTTTGTAGAGCATGATAGGATTCTGCCTCAAAGTCCATTATAGGAGAAAACCACAGGCATGTCATAAGCTGGGGGCATGGTAGCACCTGTAAACCATGTACTGCACATTAAAGCCATTATCATCCCTGGAAAGAGAGATGCGTCCAATAAAAGCCAAAGAGAAACAGTTAATTACACAAAGCACAAAAATGTTTGTACAACTCCTTAAAGAGAGAGATGTCAGAAAGAAATCCACACTCTTGATGTAGGGATTTCACAAAGAATAAATCTCTCAGGATAAGAATTACAAGACAGGAATAACTATCTGATTTCCTTTCTGAGTACATCTAAAAACATCTCTGATACTTGACGATGCTTTCAAAAAAGGTAAGTGGTGGCTAGGGGCACACAGAAAGAAGGAGGGTTATTAGGTTGAGGGTTTCATTTCTCTCCTTCTTTGAGAAGACATGTCTCTCTTTCAATAAGAAGTTTATTCACATTCTAGCCAGCTGCAAAACAGGATTGAGAGCCAAGTTCCTATTGCCAAAGTTCACTCTTCAAACCAGCAGCCTAAGGTCTCATAACCAGTTAAAATGCTCAACACAATCACTGCTTTTTGGTAGAAAACAGAGGCTTCATTGTTTGGAGATACATTTTCAAGTTTAACTCTTCTACCATTATGAAATTTAAAACAAGAGCTATTAGGTTCAATCAGTATCAGAGTGAAGGGAATTTTTGTGTGTGTCAGTTTGGATTTCTTTTTTTCCCCAAAAGAATAACTGGATTCCTCTGGTAATGGTCAGAAAAGTAAATTTTCAGTAACCATGAGTACTCAGAAACTGAAAACTGCTTCAAAGTCATAAAATTTCATGCGTGTGATCTATTTCATTTCTAGAATATGTTATAGCCTTTAAAATAAAAACATCTGACCTAAGACCCTAGGTTTCCTAGAAACCAATGGCAAAAAATAAAAAGCACTGGTCCAGCAGCTGTCATAGAATTAGCTTACAGAAGTGGAGGTGAAAAATTATTCTCCGTTTGGACCAAAGAGATGTTCTTTTATTTGGTACTAAATGTATATTTGTGCAAATTGCCTAAATTATGTTCAACTGTTCATTCAATAAACATATATAAAACGCCCACCATATACAAGGCACTATGCCAAGGAGGCACTATGGGTGTGCAAAAATAAGCACAATATGGCTCGTATCCTCTGGTGCTTAGAGTCCTGTGAGAAATATGAAATATAAGGAGATGAAGAAAGAAGTAAAATGTAAGCATCAGAATTGACTATGTTTATATCAGATCAATGGGACACCCACTGTCCCTCCATGTCCAATGATGGGGCATCCCTAGAAAGATGGCTGAGTGTAAGATGCTGGATTGTCGGCAACACTGACATCCCCTTAGCAGATGAACCTTATTCTGAGGGTGATGAGGTTGGATTTTTTTAAGAGAACAACTAACAAGGCCAAAGGTGTTCCTTAGGAAGGCTTTTCTCAAATCATGACAAGAAGGGAGAAAGACTGAGTGGGGAGAACAGTTAGGAAGCCAGCCTACTCATCAAAATTAGAAGTTACTATGGCCAAAATTAGGATGGTGACAATGGAGAAAATAGGATCCAGCTCTTCTTCATGACTGGTCTAACATTATGAAGATTTTTATTTCATTATGTAATTTCAGGGCAAAATAAATCAAGTGATATTTTCAGTTGAAATTATTTCTTATACTGTTAAAATGATGTCTGCAGAATAAAGTAGATAGTATCAATAGATGAAAGTCATGTGACAAAATTTAAACTTGCTTATTAAAAAAAATAACTTCTCAGTAACTAAGAATAGAATGAAATTTCATCATCCTGACAATGGGAATCTATGAAAAACCTATAGCCTATATTTCATGGTAAAAGACTGAAGGTTATCCCTGAGATTAGGACCTCTTGCCACCACTATTCAATACTGAACTAGACGCCAGTGCAATGAGTGGATTCGAAAAGTAATGGGAAAATATAAAGGACCTCGAGTAGCTACGAATGTTGAAAAAAATAGGTGAAGGACTTCTATACCACCTAATTTTAAGACTTTAAATATAAAGTTATATTAATCAATAGTGTAGTATCTGTATAAAGATAAATACATAGATCCATGCAACAAAACAAAGTCCAGAAATAGTCCAGCACATACATAGTCGACTGATTTTTAATAAAGTTTCAATGGGTGCAGGAAAATCCTTTTAATAAATAGTGCTGGAACAACAAGTACCCACACATAAAAACATTAAACCCTTTACTAACACTATAAACCAAAACTAACTCCAAGCAGATCATAGATCTAAATGGAAGAGCTCAAATATAAAAATATTTGAAAACGAGCCGGGCGCGGTGGCGCACGCCTGCTCGGGAGGCGGAGGCAGGAGGATCACAAGTTCGAGACCAGAGGCAGTCTGTGTAACTTAGCAAAATCCTGTCTCAAAAAA
>VMDO01020638.1:0-37114 GCA_007922755.1 Pedetes capensis
GGCAGGAACAGGTGAGAAGGCGCAGAAAGGGATGCCAGAAAGGCCGTGCCAAAAAAGGGGTTGAGCTGCCGCAGCGCAGCTCTTTATATAGTTCGCCCACGGAATGGCCTGAGCCAATCAGCTTTCAGTCCAATTGTCCAATTAGGAAGGGTTTTGTACAAATGTGTAACCAAGTTACTTTCATTTTCCCTAGATTTCTAACTTACAAACCAGATATTCAAACACCATTTTCCCAGTTTGGGAGTTTTTGCCAATTTCCTCCCAATTTTTCCCTACAAATACCATTCATGATAGCCCACCAGAAAATTAAATACCTTGTAATCAATCTAACCAAAGACCCTTGAGATCTCTACAAGGAAAATTTCAAAACATTAAAGAAAGAAATAGCAGAGGACACTGAAAAATGGAAAGACCTTACCTGCTCCTGGATTGGGAGAAGGAATATAGTAAAAATGGCTATCCTACCAAAAGCAATCTATAGACTTAATGCAATCTCCATTAAAATTTCACTGACTGAGTTTACAGAAATAGAAAAAAAGATCCAAAAATTCATATGGAACCACAAAAGACCACATATAGGCAAAACACTCTTAAGCTGCAAAACTAAGGCAGGTGGAATCACAATCCCTGACTTCAAGCTATACTATGGGGCAGTGGTAGCAAAAACAGCTTGGTACTGGCACAAAAATAGGCCCAAAGACATCTGGAACAGAATAAAAGACCCAGAAATACCTCAGCACACCTATAGTCACCTTATTTTTGACAAAGGAGCAAAGCAAGTAAACTGGAAAAAGGACAACCTTTTCAATAAATGATGCTGGGAAACATGGTCATCCACATGCAGAAAAATGAAAACTGACCCACATCTCTCAATATACACGAGAGTTAATTCAAAATGGATAAAAGATCTCAACATAAAATCAGAAACTTTAAAACTTATAGAAGGCAAGATAGGCAATACACTCCATCATATAGGCATAGGAAAGGATTTCCTTAATAGGACTCCAATTGCTCAAGAAATCAGAACAAGAATAGATAAATGGGATTGCATGAAATTAAGCTTCTACACAGCAAAGGAAATAATTAACAGAATCAAGGAAACCCCCATGGAATGGGAAAAAAATCTTCACATTTTATACATCAGACACAGGTCTAATTACTAGAATTTATGAAAAACTCAAGAAAAAAACTCCCAAAAAACAAATAACCCAATACACAAATGGGCAAAGGAACTGAGTAGATAGTTCTCAAATGAAAAGGTCGTAAAGCCATGAAATACATGAAAAAATGCTCAACATCCCTAGCCATTAGGAAATGCAAATTAAAACAATTCTGAGATTTCCCCTTACACCAGTAAGAATGGCCAAGAGCAATAAAACAAATAAAAACAAATGCTGTCAAGGTTGAGGAGAAAAAGGAACACTCTCACCTTGTTGGCCTGCAGCCATAGCCCTGTGGCATCCGATCCCATCAGATCTCCGAAGCTAAGCAGGGTCAGGCCTGGTTAGTACCTGGATGGGAGACCGTCTGGGAACACCAGAAGCTGTAGGCTTGGGAGAAGGACCTGGCAACCCCCTCCCTAAAATCAATCTGACATCAAAAACCCTATGCACAGCAGAGAAGCACTGGCAATAGTGTTTCCCCTGTTGTACAGAGGGTCGCTATGAGTAGGATACCGACTCGACGGCATCTAACAACAACAACTCACCTTGTTGGTGGAGCTGTAAATTGGTCAAACCACTGTGGAAATCAATATGGATGTATGTTAAAAAAACTAAAAACAGATCTGCCATCTGACCGAGGTATAACACTATTGGGAATTTACCCAAAGGGAGATGTGTCATCATACCACAGGGACACCTGCATCTCCATGTTCAATGCAGCACTTTTCACAATAGCAAGTATATGGAATCAACCAGTGTCCTTCAACAGAAGAATGGATAAAAAACTATGGCACCCACACACCATGGAATACTACTCAGTAATCAAAAAAATGAAATAAGGCTATTTGCACCAAAATGGATGCAATTCGAGAAAATCATTTTAAGTGAACAAGCACAAGCTCAGAAAGAGAAACACCACATGTTCTCACTTATGTGGGAGCTGAATCAAAATTATAAGAAGGAAAAAATCCTATACAAAGGTCGGGTCATAATAAAAGAAAAAAAAGCTAAGAATGGTATTATTATAGATAGTCTAGAAAATGCATGTAATATTTCTGACAAGATAAAAAGTTCATTGCAGGAAAAGTTTCTATCTTAAACAGAACTGGAACCCAAGGATATATAGAAAAATATTACCATAAAAAGACAAGTAAACGGTAGAGAAGTCTTTGATGTGGGGGGGGTGGGATGTGGGGAGGATGTGTACAAGAGGGTAAGGGGGAACCTATACGCATAATGTACAACAAAATGCATATATGGAAATGTCACAATGAAAAGCATGTCAGAATGAATCACATTAAGGTGTACATTAAATCTTAAAAAAAAAGAAAATAAAAAGATTAAGACAGACTATAGAGATGTACCTGGCAGCCCATTCCCAAAATAATTAGCCATAGCAGAGAAACATTGTCAATACAGTGCTAGAAAATGAGCCCCCAAGTTGGAAGTTACTCAAGGACACCTGGGGATGAGTTGCCTCCTCAAAGTAGAATTGATATTTCTTTTCTCTTTTCTTTTCTTTTCTTTCCTTCTTTCCTTCTTTCTTTCTCCTTTATTTCTTTCCCTTTTTTTCTTTTTGTATTTTCATATACTTGTGTTGTGTACTTTGCTTTTATTTACCCCCTCTTTACAACCCTGGTTTTTCCCTCTCCTCTCCTGCTTTTCTATTCCCCCTTTTAGCTACTTCTTCCTTTACTTTCAAGCCTCATATGTATATGTTTTGTGTTGTTTTGTTTTTCAATCTAGCTTCCACGTATCAGAGAAAATATACAGTATTTGTTTTTCTGAGTCTGACTCATTTTGCTTAATATGATTATCTCCAATTCCATCCATTTACCTGCAAATGACATGATTTCATTCTCCTTTATTGTTAAATAAAATGCCATAGTGTACATATACCATGATTATTTTTTGTGGTACTTCAGAGTTGAACCCAGGGCCCTCCACATACTTTGCAAGTGCTCTATGACTGGGCTGTAATCCCAGCTCATTTTTTTATTTTTTAGTTTGAATCATGGTCTTGCCAAGTTGAGAAGGCTGCTTCTGGCCTTAAACTCATGATCCACCTGCCTCAGCCTCCCAAGATGGGATTATAGGTGTGTGCCATTGTGCTTTGGTTACCATATTTTCTTTATCCATTCATCTCTTGATGGACATCTAGGCTGATTCCATATCTTGGCTGTTGTGAACTTTGCTACAATTACATGGAAGTCCACGTGTCTCTATGCCATGTTGACTTAGATTCCTTTGGGTATACACTCAAGAGTGGGTTTGTTGTTGTTGTTAGGTGCTATTGAGTTAGATTTGACTCTTAACAACACTATGTATAATAGAATGAAACACTGCCCAACACTCTGACAGTGCTTCTCTCCTATTCATAGAGTTTTTGATGGCTGATTATTTCATGGGTGGGCTATTGCTTCCTTCTCTCAAGCCTATAGCACCTAGTATTCCCAGGTGGTCTCTTGTCCAAATACTAACCGAGTCTGAACCTGCTTAGCGTCTGAGATCAGATGAGATTGGATGCTAGGGTACTATAGCTATAGACCATGAGTGGGATAGCTGGATCATATAGTAGTTCTGTTTTTGGTTTTCTGAGAAACCTGTAATGGCTTTACTAATTTGCATTCCCGCCAACAATGTATAATGGTTACTTTTTCTCCACATCCTCACCAGTATTTGTTTTTGTTTTGTTGATCCTCACCATTCTGATTGAGGTAAGATATGATCTTAATGTAGTTGTGATTTGCATTTCACTGGTGGCTAAGGATGTTGAACCTTTTTCATATATTTACTGGTGATTTGAACTTCTCTTGAGAGCTGTCTGTTCAATTCATTTGCCCATTTAGTGATTGGATTATTTATGTTTGGATCAGAGTGTTTAATTTTTCACCCTTGGGATGAAACCAATTTGATCATGATGTATGATCTTATTAAAGTGCTATTTGGTTTGTGAATATTTTATTTATTTATTTGATGTTTTTTGTGGTACTAGGAGGACTGAGCCTAGGGCCTTGTGTGTACTGTGCAAGCACTCTACCACTGAGCTGCACCATCAGCCAATTTAGCTCCTGCATATGAAAGAGAACATGTGATATTTCTCTTTTTGAGTCTGTTTCCTTGATATTCTTTCTTCTGTTTTATCTAGTCTACTGATGATGCTTTTCATTTTTTATTTGATTAATTGAGTTCTTCATTTCCAACATTTGTGTTTTTGTTTTTTCAAAATTTCAGTTTCCTTGCTGAATTTTTCTTTCTTTTTGTTAACTTTGTCTTCTCCTTGGTGACTTTTTATCTAGGTCCTGAATTGATTGCCTTATTTCATTCATCTGTTTATTTGTATCTTCTTTGAAGTCATTGCTCATTTTTACAAGTAGACTTTTGAATTTTTCATCCAACATTTCAACCATTGAGTATCTTTGGATATAGTAATTGAAAAGTTGTAGTGTTTTGGAGGAGATATGTTGGCTTGCTTTTTCATGTTTCTTGTGGTTTTTATTTTGTGATTTGCTCATCTGTTGGTATGGATGTCTCTCGCAGTTTTATTTGTGTGTGGGAGAATGTTCTTGGTGTGCAATTTTCTCTTAAGAGCTCAGTACCCACTACTACTCAGAGAGGAGAGGGTAAGCTTTTTGGATGACATTTCTATTTCTTTTTCTTTTTCTTTTAACTTTTTAATTAGTAATTTTAAAGTACAACTTAATGGGTCTTATGATACTTCCATGCATGCATTTCTTCTTTTCTTTTGTTATTAATTTTTCCCTCCTTTATTAGTAAGTGATGATGGGGTACAAATTAATACAGCATTGTCTTTGTCCATTATTCATCCTTTACATCACTTCTGGCAAGACTTTCATCAACCTACAAAGTTTATGGAGGCTCATGGCTAATATGTAGTAAAACTCAAATTCTTATTTGGGTTATATTCCCCTATTTTTCCAATGTACTCATGAAGCTGTGCTATTTTTATTGAGATCATCCTCTTCCCCATTCATCTTTCCACATTGACCCTCCCCCCACCTCACCTTCTCCAATCTTTGCTTCCCTCTGCTAGTTCCTTCCCTCCTTCTTTCTACTCTTTATATTATCCCTTCTTTGATAAGTTTAATTGTGCATTTTTATATATCAATTTATGTCCATATGGGCATTTCATTGTGCTTTGCTTACATTTACTTCCCCTTACCCTCCCATGAGGGGCTTCTATTTCTCTTTCCCTTCCTGGGAGTCACAGCTGGGGATGGGTCCTGCTCACTGCTTGTTATGATGTAGCCCTTCTGCACTTTGAAGCTGTCCTATCACCTCTGTGATTTCTGTGCTCTTCTACTTTTTATCTCTTTGGGATAGAGTCTATCCTTTCTTATCCTCTTTCTTTACCTCATTGCATGGAGGAAGCTTCTACTCTGCTATTTTACCCCCTTGCTGTGCTTTGTATAGTGAAAACATTTAAATATCTTTCTTTTAGCAATTATCATTACTACTGTATGTTGTTATTAACAACATACAATGTTACAACAACAATATACAACAATATACAACAACAATATTACAATGTCTCTTGAACTTATCTCTCCTGTCATATTTTTTGTCCTATGACCACAGAAATTTAAAACATTTAAAATGTAATGTTTTAAAGAAATCATTACCATGATTTCAGGTAATTGTTCTGTAATTTGAATTTTTCATCCACTCAGAAAGTGATTATTTTTTTGTGTACTAGTCAGTGTAGCAGTCATTATACTATGTGCTAGGAATTTAGGTTCAGGTAAAATACCACAATGGTCTTGCTCATCTGGAAATTATAGATAAGAAATAACTTGACAATGTAAGTTATGAAAGAAGTTAGTGCGAGGTATTATGGAGGGATTGTGGGAATTGTGTTAGAGAGGATGTGTTGATGAGTAGCTCATAGCTGAAATTAGAGAGTTAACTAGACAAGGTATTGAGATGGAAGGCATTTTAACTGGAGGAAATAGTACATGCTCAAAGATCTGTAATGGTTCTGAATGGCTAAGATGAGGGGGGAATGTGTGGGAGGAAAAAGAATTGAAACTGAAGAGATAGGTGTAGAACTACTTGTTAAAAGTCTATGTACTGAACTAAAAAGTTTAAATTATAGTCTGAAAGCTAAGGGGAACCATGAAAAATATTTAATCAGGGAAATGATATAAGCAGGTTTGCATTTTAGAACTACTACTGAGGCAGAAGCCTGCAGCCATAGCCCTGTGGCATTGGATCCTGTCAGATCTTGGAAGCTAAGCAGGATCAGGCCTGGTTAGTACTTGGATGGGAGACCATCTGGGAACACCAGGTGCTGTAGGCTTGGGAGATGAACCCAGCAACCTACTCCCAAAAATCAATCCACCATTGAAAACCTTATAAACAGCAGAGAAACACTGACAATGTGTTTTACCTGTTGTATGTAGGGTCGCTGTGAGTCGGATACTGACTTGATGCCACCTAACAACAACAACAACAATAACTGAGGTAGAGGGTCTGGGATTCAGCTCAGTTGGTAGAATGCTGCTCTTCAGTCTCTGAGGTCCAGAGTTTGATTCCCAGCATAGCAAAAATGGGAGAAGAATGTGGCAATCCACTCCCGAGGCAATCCAGCAACAATCAGCCATTGAAAACCTTACGAGGCTGCCTATGAGTTGGACATGAATCTATGGCACCTAACAACAACAACAACACTGAGGCAGAGTGTCTTGTGAGGCCAACTGATATTGTCATCTGCTTATGCAAAATTATGATGTGGAGTGGAGAATGAATGAGATAAAAGAAACAACAAATTGGAAAGTGGTTAATGTCCTTTCAGAGGGAGGGAAGTATCAAGGGGACTTCTAGAATCTTGTTTGTGTATTGAAGACATTGGTTTGTTGTTTAAATAGAGGAGAAATAGTTTATGATTTTAGACGTATTGGATTTGAGGCACATATGATAGGTAATAAAGCATGCTATTAATGATATTTTCTGATAGTTTCCACATCCAGCTGGATCCGCCTTTTTGGGAATAGGCACAAATATGGATCTCTTCCAGTCAGTTGGCCAGGTAGCTATTTTCCAAATCTGTTGGCATAAACATGTTAACACCTCCAGTGCTGCATCTGTTTGTTGAAACATCTCTATTGGTATCCCACCAATTCCTGGAGCCTTGTGTTATGTAACTTCACAATAAATGGAGAAAAGATTGAAGTTGTCCAAGATTTTGCTTTGCTTGGCTCTATAATCAAAGGCCATGGAAGTGGCAGTCAAGAAATCAAAAGATGCATTCCTCTAGGAAAAGTGGTGGCAAATATCTCTTTAGAGTATTGAAAAATAGAAATGTCACATTGAAGATGAAGGTGCATCTGACTCATGCCATGGTATGTTCAGTTGCATCATATGGTTGTGAAAGCTGGCCATTGAACAAGGGAGACAGGAGAAGAATTGATACTTCTGAATTATGGTGCTGGAGATAATTTTTGAATACGCCGTGGACTGCCAAAAGAACCAACAGACCTGTCCTAGAAGAAGTGCAACCAGAGTGCTCCTTAGAAGCAAGAATGGCCAGACTGTGTCTTACATATTTTGGACATGTAATCAGGAGAGATCAATCCCTGGAGAAGGACATCATGTTTGGGAGAGTGGCAGGTCAATGCAAAGGAGGAAAACCTCCCACCAGATGGATTGACACAGTGTGTGCAACAATGGGCTTAAACATAAATAAGATGGTTTGCCTGGCACAGAATCAGCAAGTGTTTCGATCTGCTGTACATAGGGTCACTATGAGTCGGACTCGACTCAATGGTACCTAACAACAACAACAAGAACAACAACATGAGAGGTAATAGATTCTAAAAGATGTGTTTTGGGCTCAGAAGAGTAATTAAAATAAGAGATAGATTTGGAGGAAATCTATCTAGATTTGGAGGAAATAAACATTAGGATAAGCAATATGTTTGGATGAGGTCATCTGGGGAAGGTTTATAGTATGAATTCACATCTTTGGAGCCTTGTGGTTTAGTGGAAAGCTCACTCCATGAAGAATCAAGAGGTTTACTTTCAGGTTTGTGTCAGAAGAAATGAATTATGTAATGTTTATTCACTCAGTCTTGTGACATCTATGCTATCTCATTAATAGAATACTTATGAGAAGACTTCTTTAAAATAGCTTTATTAGTATATGATTTATATATCATAAAATTAACCAATTTTAAGTATACAATGCAATGATTTTGAATCATAGTTGTATAATCATAGCCATAACTGAATTCTAGAACATTTCTTTCATTCTTCTATTAGACTTCATTCCCATTTGCCGTCACTTCCTGTTCCCATACTTCTCAGATTCGCTGACAAGGATAACACTGGAAAATCATTTTTAACAGTTAAAATCTAAATAAATGTATCTTTGTTTCTCACAGTGTATAGCTTAGTGCACTGCTCAGAAACAATGCTCAATGAACAATTACTGAGTGACCATCTAGTTCAGTCCTGAACCTGACCATCAGTTCACTACTGAAAGGTGTCATGAATTTAATGACAATGGATTCTTACAACATTATGGAACTTTTAAAATGATGAAATAGTAAGCTGTAAAACTAGATTGTAAATTCTATTAGGATAAGAGCAGTTTCTCTTTTATTTTCTTCTGTTTCTTATGTGTCTGGTATGTTGCCTAGTGATAAATATTTGTCAAATAAATGCTTTTCATTTTCTTTAGCTGATTTCACAGCCTTATAGACAAAGACAATTTGTTCCATGTTATGGATAATGCAGTCAAGAATTGAAGTGGTAGTGACATATCCAACATTATGCAATTATTAAGAGGCATAACAAGGACTTGTACCTCAAACTTCAAGACCAGTATGCCTTCAACTATGTATGACTATTTCTAATTTTGTTCTGTGTTCCTAAATTTTGTAATCATTTGTTACAACAAAAATCCATTTAATATATGTGTTTTCATTTTCTGCTTCAGATGTAAATATATTCTTAATGAGTGATATTATCATTTTGTAAATTCATTTGAAAAATATGTATGAAAATCAATGGATTAAGTTGAGAACAATGAAATAATTTTTTTCTCTCTAACAGTTCATTGTGGTTGCCATATTTGGATATAGTAGATTAGACATTTTGTATATTAAAAAATTCAACATTTATAGAGCATTAATATATTATTCTTTTGACTATTTCATCTTTCTGCTTTAATCTCCAGAGTCTTTTCGCATTGTTTCAAACTGAAATTTTAGGGACACTAATATCCATTTGGTAATGTAGTGCTTTCAAATGGGCACTTACTGGACACTTTTTTGCACATAACATTGAGTCTAAGGTTTCTTTTTATGCTATAGATAGCACCCAAAACCTTGTACAAATGCACAAATATTAAATAAGGAAAAATGACAACTATTGAACTGACTTTTGGCATACTACTACTTGACATTTTTTTCATCAGGAGAATTAGTAGGTTGCTGGAGCTATAGAATTATTGGAATAAATCTTACTACAAAAGGAAGTCAAGGCATTGGCAATGAGTGGTAGGGAAGCTTTACTTGCCAGAGCCCTGGTTACACTTTTTCCTGCAGTTTCAGCTTATTTCTTCGTGTCCTCCTTCTTAAATTACTCAATGAATCTACATAATTTTCACAAACTGATTGGCTGTATAGTTTGTATAGAACATTGGCTTAGATTTATTTAAATATGTATTGTCAAGAAAAAGGAGAAAAATGTATTTGGGAAGAAGGAATGCTGAGTCAAAGACATTTTCCTGTTGCCTTTTATATGCTGCTGCTTCTTGTAAAACAGATTTTCAGTTATTTTAATGGGTGATGAGCAATCATGGTTTCTCTTGTTTTATTTGATGGATTGCTATTATTATTATTTCTGAACAGAAAGAATTTGATGAGAAAACACACTCTGGGAATGTTTACAATGCCTATTTCTACTGTGGCTATTGGGCTTAGGAACAGTGCATCTTTTTATTCTTATCTTCTCTGCCTTGGGATATATGATAAGGTAGTCAAATAGGCCAGAATTAGATTTGTTTCTCAGTTCAGAGACCATTTTAATATCCAGTTTCAACAGTTTTAGAACATATATCACTTTGTTTTTGGTTCAAATTGGTTCATGGGGATTTTTTTTTGTTTTATAATTTGAATTTGGTTTATAATAAGGTAAAAAATTGACACAGGATAACTTTAAAAAATTCAATAAAACATTTTGCAGTTCTTGATTCATTTAAAATTCTGACTTAAAGCTATGAACAGGTAAGTTCCAGGAATACCACAATCTCTTCAATAATTGTACTTCCTTTCTCAAATTATCTTTGACTGGGAGACCATTTATTTTGAGAAAAAAATCAATATAATGAAGTTACAATGCACTGAACTAATGTAGAAAAATCTCAGGGGTACGTTTAAATGACTAAACATTGAAAAGAAAGAAAAATGCTCAAACCAAGTTATCATCAAATCTTTTTAAAATCTAGGACTCAATTAGTATTATTTTTATCTTCTGTACTTCAGTTTCATCTTCAAAATACAATTATTATTTTTACTCTTCAGCTATTGAAGTGTACATGTGGACAGTGGGGTTTGAGGTGTGTTCAATAGAAACCTAAACAAAAGTTATACTACAGATTTTATATAACCCCTCTATGACAATTACTTGTTATTACAAGTGAAAACAATCTACTTAAATGAATGGAACCATCATAGTTTTAGAGTACTTTGAGCTCTTTGTTAGGTGCCGTTGAGTCGGTATCTGACTCATAGCGACCCTCCGTACAACAGGGGAAACACTATTGTCAGTGCTTCTCTGCTGTTCATAGGGTTTTCAATGGCAGATTGATTTTTGGGAGGGGGTTGCCAGGTCCTTCTCCAGTATCAATAAATGGAAGAAAGAAGTTTAAGCTCAAATCTCTACATTATGTAAACTATGACCCTTAGGTAAAACACTTTTATGTAGATGCATCATTACTTGGTTTTCTCCCTTTCTTCTTTGGCTATGGACAATATTACCTGGAAATATTGTGTGTGTGTGTGTGTGTGTGTGTGTGTGTGTGTGTGTTTTATTGTTTGTTTGTTTCTTATTTTGGAGTCTTACAAGTATATTTCCCTTTAAGTTTCCATTTGGAAGTGTATAAGGTTCACATAAAAATATTTAAGAAAAAGAACGATAATATATCTTAGGAAGAGAAAGGATGGGAAAAATACTTTAGAATTAAATAGATTGGTTGATAAAATAGCTTGCATTAATTCATAGACAAAATTGCTTAGAATCCTTAGATCTCGTGTTACTTTGATTTGAACATAGTGGGAAGGGAACAAGAAATGGGAAAGCCATAGTAATGAACATATAAGATGAAAAATATTTAAGCATCATTAAAATTATATTGAAAAGAGTTTGTTCATTATATTGCAAGAGAGGGAAAATTAGCATATTTGGGCTATGTTTAAACTGATGAGTAGAATTAACTCACATTGAGGACTCTGAATTCCTTCTGTCCTTTGTGGTTCAACTCAAATTCCCTCACATTTTTTTTTATGTAGTGTGAACCCCTCAGTATTAGTGAGTTTTAAAATTTTTCACTACATGTTTTAATCTCCCTTTTGCTTGGCCTTTACTACTTTGCCTTATGCTAGACTTAATGAAAACATAGAAAGAGCACGGACATCATAGTAAAACCCTAGTTTAATCAAGCTTTCTGTAGCTGGGTTTACTCATTTGTAGAATGGGAATAGAAAATAACTCTTGTTGTTCTCATGAGGATTCAATTGGAAAGCTAAAGTACGTGGGGCTGAACAGGCACTCAATAAATGCTAGTGTCTTTCCTATTTCTGAGTTCCATGTCTAGTTTTCCCCATACTCTGTAAGTTCCTTTAGGGCAGGAAATATGTTTTATATTCATAATTACTTGAGCATAATAGGTTCTAAATGATTATCTGTTGAATTTAATTTGCTGTTCTACGGCGGAAGCTTAGTTTAGCACTGTTATTTCACATTTCATTTTCCTCTTTCACCTTGGATTGAGATAAACATGTTGCTTTTATGAAATTGAGGATTTAATTCAGCAGAATGCTATTCTAATATGACTTATTCCATAGAGTTTGACATAATTAAGGGCCAAATAATTTTCCTGGAAATTTAATTATATACTATAAAATCTTATTAGCCTGTCTCATGGCATCATAATCATAGTAGAATCCCGGTGTGTTTAAGATGGTGAAGTCTCTATCTATAGAAATCTATGTAGTGGTACAAAATGAGAATATGGGAATAAATGACATAAAGAAGGAACAAATGAAAATGCCTTGGAAATTACATGACTTGACGTTTTTAATCACTAGCCTTCCAAAGTATGTTCTTGTTGTTGTTGTTAGGTGCTGTCAAGTCGGTATCTGACTCATAGCAACCCTATGTACAACGGGAAACACTATTGTCAGTGCTTCTCTGCTGTGCATAGGGTTTTCAATGGCAGATTGATTTTTGGGAGGGGGTTGCCAGGTCCTTCTCCCAAGCCTACAGCTTCTGGTGTTCCCAGACGGTCTCCCATCCAGGTACTAACCAGGCCCGACCCTGCTTAGCTTCCGAGATCTGATGGGATCGGATGCCACAGGGCTATGGCTGCAGGCAAGTATGTTCTAATTTACTAAAATAAATGAAGAATGCAATTTCTTCTGGAGTCCCTTAACTTAATTATTAGTTGCCGACAGTATTCTTTGATTTACTGCAATTTGTCATCTTTGTATTTATCTAGTATCTGACTTAAAAATGAGCAGAGCATTCTGATTCAGCAGAACTGATTTCCTAATTCATCTGTGTTATTGAGCAGAAATGAATAAATGTTTGCTGAACATGTCACATATGCTTTGATCATCAAAATGTTAGTTTTCTTTCTTTATCAAAATGCAAGCTCTGAGAGATCTTCCTTTCTGAAGTTTGCTGGGTGAACTATTAGCCATAGATTTTCTGCAGAGGCAAGCCAGGTTCCATGCTGTTATAGGGAGCTACCTTTTCAAAAGTTTGTTTCCATGATTGGAATATGAGAGCTTTTTTTAAAACTTCAAATATAATTTGACATTATATATTTATTATATATATTTTTAAAAGCAGCAATGTATCCTAAAACATGAAAGGTTTTTAAAAATAAAGTATGCTGTGTTTGTTAGAATGAGGACCAAACTAGCTTCTCATTCTTGCAAAAACATTGATTGTGCATAGGATAAGATAATTAGCTATCATTTGTTATTTCTATGTTATGGATGGGAAAAACTGGAGCTCATTATTGACTCTCTTTCTGTTAGCTATTTGGGAATTCAAGAAAAAAATGCTGTTATCCTAATGATCTGTTTTGTTTTCATTTTCAGTTTCAAAGAACATTTGAGTCTCTTAAAAATGTTTCCAACAAATCTGACCTCCAGAAAACCTACCAGAAATTTGGGAAGGAACTGGAAAATCTGGATTATTTAGCCTTCAAACGTCAGCAGGTAGGGGTCCGTGCTCTGCTTGGTGGAGAAGATGATCACTTTAGGATCACTTTAGGACACTTCTTGCTGTCCTGCCTATCAGAGGTGTAAACTAGTCTGGGGAGACTTATCTTCTAATAGTAGAGGCAGAAATAGCTTGAGCTGATCTGATGTGCTGTGTTCACATGGCTTCCTACAGTGTTCAGTGTAGTCTTTGCTTTTAGATCTGTACTTTAGGAGTTTCCACATGTGACCTTATACCTCTTTTAAGGAAAACTCCTGCTGCTTTGTGAAGGTCCAACTACCCTTTGAGTAATGATGTCTTAGTGGCACAAAGAGGACCTCTAGATGGCTTGGTTAGATAGTTTTTATATTTGACAGAGGATATATGAGAGGAAAAATCACCCAAAGACCAAGAAAAAGTTGTGGGTATACATACAAAATTAAGAAGAGTCATAAATCTGCCAAAATATGAACTGACCTTTACTTTTCTCTTTTTCTTCTTTTTATTGTTGTTGTTGTTAGTTGCCGTCGAGTTGGTATCTGACTCATAGCGACCCTGTGTACAACTGGGGAAACCCTATTGTCAGTGCTTCTCTGCTGTTCATAGGGTTTTCAATGGCAAATTGATTTTTGGGAGGGGGTTGCCAGATCCTTCTCCCAAGCCTACAGCTTCTGGTGTTCCCAGGTGGTCTCCCATCCAGGTACTAACCAGGCCTGACCCTGCTTAGCTTCCGAGATCTGATGGGATCGGATGCCACAGGGCTACCACTGCAGGCTCTTTTTTATTAGTAATTCTTAATGTATAACCTAATGAGTCTCATTATGACATTTCTATACATGCATCTCATTATATATTGCTCATGTTAACTTCCCTTTGAGCCTCTCATGACCCTCCTCTCCCATCTATTCCCACTCCATCAATGTTTAGTTTTCTTTTTGATCTTTAAAGAAGGGTAAAAATTTGATAAATTGAAGATTGAAGGAAAATATTGTTAACAAATGCACGTCTTTTTTGCCTATTAGCACAGGCCTCACAATAAACACAGAGCCTGAGTAAACTTCTACAGGATTACTTTTAGAATTGGTACCTTATAAGCTTAATATTCATAACAAATGAATTTCATGTGTTTTAGACCAAATACTGCTGTGGTAGCTAATCACTTTTCTCCTGCTGGATCTTCTCTAGTTTCCTTATAGCCACTAGGTGTCAGGATTGTCAAAGTTTTATTTTGATCAAATGTTTATTTCTTTTAGAATACCAGTTAGATATTTAAATCAGGTTGCATGAAATTGGAAATGTGGTCAATGATAGAGGTCATCTAGAGAAATGACTAAATGGTTGCAGGCATGTAGTTCTTTACTTAAGATCATTTTCTGTTAGTGTTGCTAAGGGTGTGGCATCCTTGTCATTGCCTAATTCATAAGTTTTGGGTCTTCTGGATGGAGGTTTTCAAAGCAAGACTTCCTACATTCCATTAAACTTCTTAAGGTCAACATCACGTAGTTGGAAAATACTGGCCCAAGAAAAGAATTATGTTCTAGATTCTTGCTCTATCACAGGTGTTATGTGAATATTTAACATTTCTAACCACTGTGGCGTCCGATCCCGCCAGATCTCAGAAGGTAAGCAGTGTTCGGCCTGGTTAGTGCTTGGTATGGGAGACCACTTGGGAATACCAGATACTGTAGGCTTGGGAGAAGGACCTGGTAACCCACTCTCAAAAAATAATCAGCCATTGAAAACTCTCTGAATAGCAGAGAACCACTATGAGTAGCAGAGAAGTTTTGTCTGTTGTACCTAGGCTCACTATGATTCAGATACCAACTTGATGGCACCTAACACCACCACCAACATGGCCCTATTTTCAGAGGAGTTATACTTGTTTTATAGAATATTCCAGGACAAATGAATGGTCTTTACATGTACTTTTATCTGCAGCCATACCACTGTGGCATCTTATTCTGTCAGATCTTGGAAGCTAAGCAGGGCTGGATTTGGTTAGTATTTGGATGGGAGATTGCCTGGGAAAACCAGGCACTGTAGGCTTAGGAGAAGGATCTGGCAGCCCACTCCCCCATCCCCCCAAAAAACAAAAACAAAAACAAAAACAGAAACAACCAATCACCTATTGAAAGCCTCATGAATAGTAGAGAAGCACTGATAATAGTGTTTTGCCTGTTGTACATAGGGTCGCTATGGGTTGGACACCGACTCGACAGCACCTAACAACAACAACATCATGTACTTTAATTTGTATTAAAAAGGACATGATATTTGTTTAAGTTTTATTTTTGAAAATTACTGATGACCTGGGCATTTGCACATATAACACAGTTACTGAGAGCTACTATAGTAAATTCCCAGATGCTACTGCTTAAAATTCACACTGTGAATCATTGCCTGGGCCTATGCAATTTTTAGTACAGTTTTATTTCCAAGATCATATTTTACCACCAAGGGGTATTTAAGTTGGCAGGTGATAGTCACTGTCCTCTTCTCTTATCCTTTCTCATTAGCACATTTTCAGTGATTAGAGTCTTACATTAGCTAATTGTGAATTTGGAAGAAGGTGAATGTTTCAAGGACAGAAAGGTAGAACACTGAGAGAATGGCATCGAGGAGAGAGAGGTAAACTGCATGTGCATGAGGAAAAAATGGGCATGTGGAGTGTTTTTATATGACTAAAAGACCTGTATGAAATAAGTCACTAAATACTGATGATACTACAGTGGGGTTGGTTTTGTTAGAATCATTTTACGGATAAGGAAACTATTAAGAGTTAAGTAATTCTCTTAAGATAGTTGTGCTAAGGCATGAAGGTGAGCTTCAAATCTAAACCAGTCTGACTCTAAACCTGGAGCTTTAGGTTTTCTGGATGGACAGACTATACAGGGTCAGAATATTAGCAGTTCCTTGACTTGGTAGAATTTGTCTCCTATCTTCTATCCTATTCCTTTAAAGCTCCAATAACCTGTTAGCTACAAGTTGAAAATATGTTTCTCCTACTGAAAAAGATTCAGGCCTCTTTAAAATTACTAATTCAATAAGAAACCTTCTTTGTTATAAAGGCAGGAGTCTTTGTACTAAAGAATTAACCATGATTTGTTCCCATGTCCAACCATATTTATTATTCTTTGTTGTGGCAAAACATAAGCTGCACAAGGAGAGGGCCTAGTCTGTTACCACCTTCAATGCTCCTCTCCAGTCTCACAATATCTGACTCATGGCAAATGCTCAATAAATATTATTAGTAGTGATGTTGCTATGAACAAAGAAGCATGCCAAAGATTTTGGCCTTGGTTTATAGACAATTAAAATAAATGTGTTTTGCTGCACTTTTAAAAATTCAGAAGGGCATTAGCCCTTAGTTTCCTGTATGCCAAAGGCTAACAGATTGCTTCTTGCCTTATATATTATTTAGGCTTTCTTCTAACATATTTCATTCTTGTATCCACTTCTTTGAAATAACAGAAAATCACCAGAATTACCTTAACTCTAAATTGTGGATGTCTAGTGAATCAACTATAATAATCTTCTTGGACTCATTCATTAGATTTTATTTTATGTATTTTTCTATGATTTTTAGTATCGATTTTTGAGAGATGTTTCTTTTTTTTTTTAATTTTGAGAGAGGATTTTGTTAAATTGCTCAGGCTGCTTTGGGATTCAAACTCATGATTGTCCTGCCTCAACCTCCTGAGTCATTGGGATTACAGATATGTGCCACAGTGCCCAACTGAGAGATTTTTTTCCCAAGCACCAGATAGACCACTGGAGTACCTTGCTACATTTTTATAAACCTCTCTATTTTGAAAAGTTAGTGAGCTTTCTCTCCTCTTTTCTTAAGGAATAAGTACCTGTATTTCAGCTTTTCTTTGGGTGGAGGCACAAATATCTATAATTTTTCTACTTTCAAAAAGACTAATGTAAATACGCTTGGTTGGAAAAGATGAAAGAGGAGGCTGGAATAGATGAAGTGTTGGGTATATTGAGATGAATCAGTCTGAAGGAAATGGATGACATAGCACTATTGAACCCAAAAATTGGAAGCTCATTCAGTTCTAACTATCTGGAGATACAGCCTTGGAGTTCATCTGCTTGGAATACTTGGTTTTTCTCCTCCCAGTTGGTGCTACATGTGAACAGTAATAGCAAGCTTCAGCTATTACATAAATCCCAAACTTATGTATTACTCTGAGAAGTCATAAATCAAGAGATTTCCTTGGACTTTGGTTTTGTGGAGTAAGATAAAATATGATTTGACACTCTAGACTCTAATTTAATTCCTTCCTATCTTCTTCTACCCTTAATATGTATAAAAACATTATAAAACATACCCCATTTCCAGAGGCTTCAAAAGCCCTTTGTTATAAATTAAAGTTGACCTTTATAGACTAAAGCACATTTTCATGTTGATGTGAACAATGTGAAATTAAAATATTGTATTTGAGATACACACCTATGTTGGAACACATTACATACTCCTCATTCTTGTCTCCCTGATTATGGCATGTTATTCTTGCTTTTTGACCTTTGCACAAGGTTTATATAACTTGGTATTTAGAATATATAGACTCTTTCTATTTACTTATTTAAATACAAATCATTCTTTAAAGTCAACCTGAAGTCTTTTCTTCCTTCTGTCACCTCATCCAAAGTCCTTTAGTCAATATGTAAACCCTTCCTTCCTTTACATTCTTAGCTTTTATCTGTGTCATACAAGTTACCACGTAATTGAATATTCATTGAGAATACAGGTAGTGTGATTATTAGAGTGTGGGCTTTGTTGTTAGCCAAACCTACAGTCTAACCTATAGTTAGACTATTTGTACTGCCTTGGGCACTCCTGTGTCTTCTTTTAAAATATGAGGAAAGAACACCTAACCTACAGCCTGTCTTGAGAAAACAGTATGTGAAGTAGGTATTTTAAAGCATATAAAGGGCTTAGTTCAGCACCTAACATGTTTAATATTAGTAGTCATAATAATGTTGTTGAGTATTATTCTCATAACTCTTTTTTCCTAAATGGATTGTAATTTCCATAAAGACATTTTCTCTGTTTTATATACTTTTATATGGCATGTAGGGTCCAGCACTGTTCTGAACATATAGGATGGAATGTTTTTGGACATATATAATCTGGTGGTTGGTAAATGGTATCATGGAAAGCACATAATACCTCTCATGAAGGGAGCTGCAACATTTGGTTTGAATATCTTTCTACAGTGATGTCTTTTGATGAACAGTGAAGTTGAGTTCCTAACTTCTTGTACCATAGCAATCCATCAGAAATAGGGTCTTACAACCAATGTTCTGGCTGAATTCCAACTCATATAATAATTATATCCTATGAGCCTAAACTTCCTTTGTGCTTCCAGGTGATATGTTCAGCACAATATGACCCCTTTGTTCTTTCTTATTATCTCTTATCTTTTTTTTTTAGTAATAGCCATCTTAACAAGTGTAAAAGGCAGTAAGAGTTGGTGATAATATGGAGAAAAGGGAACCCTTACACACTGTTGGTGAGAGTGTAAACTGGTACAGTCATTATGGAAAGCAGTCTGAGGTTTCTTCAAAAAATTAATAGTAGAACTGCTATATGACCTGCCAATTCTACTTCTGGCTATATATCCAAAGGAGATGAAGTCAGTGTCTCAAAGAGATAACTGTAATTCCATGTTCACTGCAACATGCTCATAATAGCCAAGATATGGAATCAGCCTGTGTTCACGAAGAGATGAGTGGACAAAAAATGTGGCATATATACATAATAGAATATTATTCAGCCTCAAGAATGAAAGAAATCCATTTGTGATAACAATGATGAACCTAGAGGACATTATGTTAAGTGAAATAAGCCATATAGAGAAATGCAAATATCATGTCATTCCACTTATGTGTGGAATCTAAGAAAGTGAAATTCATATCATGTATCAGGTAGGATAAGGGGATATGCAATGATGTTACCTCAGGAGTTGTTTACCTGTAAGGATGATATAAAGAACAACTAATTTCCCTGTGAGGTTAACATTAAAATGGAAGTTGTACACATTTTACTTAAGACTATTGAAAATAAGAAAATATACATCTGTACTTATTTTGATGTAGTCTAAGAAAGACGGGAATTGGGAACTGGACTGAATGATAGCTAAAGGGAAGTGCTAAGCTTCTAGAACAGCAGTTCTATAAGCAATAGATTCATGTCAGTGGACTTTAATTGGGAGATGATCCTTCCCTTTTTTGTTCTGCTCTTATTCCAGCTTCCATGAAAGAGTTCTAATTGAATTATTCCTTTTAAGAATCAGTGAGGCAAAAACTGCTACATTGAAATATTCATGTTATTTTAGATAGTGTTCTGCTTCATATTTACCCAGTTGAGTAAAATGATTATTTATGCCATTTACAAATCTATTTCTGAAGATCTCCAAGCATTTAAGGCATCATTTAAAAATTCATTGTAAGATATTAAAAGTATTAGATTATGAAGTAGTGTCCTATCCTAGATTTCAAGTTCAAACATGTTTATTCTATACACTACATATGCCATGTTATTTTTATTTGATTGTACACAGTTGTTTGTCCCAAAGGAAAAAAAGATGCTATTACATTTTTTTTTTACTTTTCTGATATGGAGAGAGAAAAAGTTGGATATATCATTCAAAGTTGTCCTGAGTAAGTATCAGATCTTAAATTAATATTCACATTTCCTAATTTCTAGCTCATTGCAGTAGTCAGTCAACCATCTACACTACTTCATAAACTGCAGATCTTTATAAGGTGATTTCTTTTTTGTATAGTTAAAGTATGAAGGAAAAAAACCTTATTGATTTTTGTGTAAGAACTTTGCCCTTTATTTAAAAACAAATGATCAAAATTATGCATAGTATGCATTTGTTCTCCTTCTAAAATTTGACTTCATCTTTGAATAGTTAATGGTCATTACAAGTAGGTGTCTTCTATTAATTTAATAAACTAAAAACATCATAGAGACATATTTTAAGGCTAACATTTGCTATTCTGTTTCCATCTGTTTTTCTGGAGTTCAATTAATTGGTGGAACTTAGGTAGAAAGCTGTTGAATCAAGCACATACTAGCTGATTTTGATGTACCAGGAAAGATTTATTAATTTTTACAAGGTTGTTTGCTGTGTGATAGTTTGCCTTGTGGGCAGCTTATAGCTACTTTATGGTGGGGAATGTTTATTGAAATAGTTAATGCTTTGTTATGGGTTGTTTAAAAATTTACAATGCTGATAGGAATTTCAGTGATGGTAAAAAACCTTCAGTACTTGAAATGTGGTGCTTATTTGTGTGTGTCTTATATTGACATGCCTAAGCCCATAAGATTGTCAATAAAAGTTGGTATTGGGGAGAAATAATGAAAAAATTCTAAAAGAGTTAACTCTGAAAATATCTCCTCTAATCTGTTTTGTAGTTTTCTAAGCACAGCATTCCAATAATCTAAGGCCCTCCCATTAGACCTTCCTTTTAAAGGTCCCATCACCTCTCACATCATCACACTAAGGACATAACTTCTAACATATGAACCCTTGGAAGTAAAACCACATCCAATTCATAGCACCAACCTTACTATAATATTGTTTATCACAAATTTTATGGCTTATTTTTCAGCTGTATTGTAGCATAATTAATATAAAGCTACAAATATCCAAGGTGTACAATGTGATGTTTTGGTATACAGATACATGGCAAAATGATAAACAACATGAAGCTAATTAACATATCCATACACAATTATTTTTTATGAGGATATATAAGATCTACCCATTCAGCAAATTTCAAGTATATAATACATTATTATTAATTATAGTCACAGTGCTGTCCATTAGGTCCCAAGAACTTTTTCATTCTTGTAACTAAAAGTTTATACCCCTTGACCAGCATCTTCTTACTCCACTTATCCCTAGATCCTGGCAACCACTGTTCTACTGTCTGCTTCTATGAGTTTAACATTTTTAAATTCCACATGTAAGTGAAATCATGCAATTATTTATCTTTCTCTGTGTGGCTTATCTCATTTAGTATAATGTCCTCAAGTTTCATCTATGTTATCCCAAATGAGAGGATTTCCTTCTTTATAAAGGCTAAATATTCTGTTACACATAATTTTATATAAAATAGAATATAATCTGTTATATATTTATGATAAATCATATTTTCTTTAGCCATTCATCCATCAGTGAACATTTAGGTTGCTTCCATGTTTTGGCTATCATGAACTATGCTGTAGTAAATATGGGAATGCAATTATATCTTCATGACAACAATTTCATTTTCTTTGGTTATATATCCAGAAGTAGAATTACTAGATCATATGGTAGTTTTATTTTATTTTTTTGAGGGAACTCTATGCTATTTTTCTAATGGCTATACCAGTTTATGGGCTGGGGTTTAGCTCAGTTGGTAGAGTGATGCTTTGTCCTCTGTGAGGACCCAAGTTTGATCCCCAGCACCACAAGAACAGGAAAAGGATTTGGCAATCCATTCCCATGGCAATCCTAAAACAATCAGGCATTGAAAACCCTGTGAGGGTCACTATGTGCTGCAGCCGACTCAACAGCACCTAACAACAACAACATACCAGTTTATATTCCCACCAATAATGTATGTTGTTGTTGTTGTTGTTAGGTGCCGTGAGTCGGTATCCGACTCATAGCGACCCTCATAGGGTTTTCAATGGCTAAGTGCTTCGGAATTGCCTTGGGAGTGGATTGCCAGGCCCTTCTCCCATTTTTGTGGTGCTGGGAATTGAACTCGGGACCTCAGAGACTGCAGTGCAGCGCTCTACCCACTGAGCTAAATCCTTTTCTGTTCGTCCTTGTCAGCACTTGTTATCTTTTGAATTTTTGGTAATAACCATCCCAACAGATGTGAAGTGATATCTTACTGTGGTTTTGTTTCCCTGATGATTAGTGATGTTGCATACATTTTTAAATACATGTTGGCCACTTGCAGGCTTTCCCTGGAAAAAGGTCTATTTGGGTCCTTTGTTCATTTTTTAATTGGGTTATTTAGTTATTTTGCTATTGAGTTGTATGAGTTCTTTATGCATTTTGGATGTTAGCCCATTATCTGTTATAGTATGCAAGCATAGGTTGCCTTTTTATCTTGTTGATTGTTTCCCTTGTTGTGCAGAAACTTTTTGGTTTCAGATAGTATCATTTAAATTATTTTTACTTTTGTTGCCTCTACTTTTATGTCACATCCCAAAAGTAGCTGCTAATACCAATGCTATGATGCTTCCCCCTAGGTTTTAATATACTTTTATGGTTTTATTTCTTATGTTTCAACTTTTTTCCCATTTATTGATAAATATTGGTGAGGTACAGAGTAATAAGACACTTGCTATTTCCATTGTTCAACTAGTATATCACTTTGGGTTATACTTTCATCAACTTACAAAGTTTATGGAACCCTTTGATTAATATGTAATAAAACTCATATGCAATTATGTGTAATATTGCTTTATTTTCCCCATGTATTTGTAAAGTTACATCATTTACATTGAGATTATCCTCTTCCCCTTTATCCCTTTACATTGTTTCCTCTCCCCTTTCCACCTTCCACAACCTTTGCTTCCTTTTGCTAGTCCTCCTCTCCTTCTTTCTACTCTTTTTATATTTCCCCTTCTTAGCTATGTTTAATCATTCATTTTTATGTATCTACTCATATATAGTTTTTTTCTTTCTTTAAGTAAGATTCAGCTCCCATATATGAATTAGAACATAGATATTTCTCTTTTTGAGCCTGTACTCATTCACTTAAGATGATATTCTGCAGTTCCTTCCATTTTGCTGCAAATGATATTATTTCATTCCTTTATATTTCTGAGTAATATTACATTCTGTATATGTGCCACATTTTTTTATCCATTATTCTGTTGATGGATATCTTGATTGGTTCTCTATCCTTGCAATTATGAAGAGTGCTTCATTAAAAATGGAGATGTAGATGTCTCTGTGATATGATGAGTTATCTCCCTTTGAGCATATTCCTAGGGGTAGTATAGCAGGGTGGTATGGCAGTTCTATAATTAGTTTTCTGAGGTACCTCCATATTTTTGCATTTAGTGGAAGATAAGGATAAAATTTCACTTTCTGCATGTGGATTTCCAGTTTCCCCAATCCTATTTATTTATTTTTTGTGAAGCTAGGGACTGAACCCTGGCATATACTATGCAAGCACTCTACGACTGAGTTACATCACCATCCCTTTCAATGATATTTATTGAAGAGATGATCCTTTTCCTAGTGTAGATTCTTGACTCCTTTGTCAAAGGTTGTTGTTGTTGGGTGCTGTCGAATCAGGTCCAGCTCATAATGACCCTTATAGGGTTTTCAATGGCTGTTTATTTTGGGATTGTTTCTGGAAGTGGGCTGCCACATCCTTTTCCCATTCTTGTGGTGCTGGGATTGAACCCAGGGCCTCAGAGAGTGCAGAGTAGCACTGTACCAACTGAAGTAGGCCTGGCCCCTTGTCAGAGATTGTTGTTGTTGTTAGGTGCCATCAAGTCAGGTCCAACTCATAATGACCCTGTGTACAACAGAATGAAACACTCCCTGACACTGTGCTATCACTGTATCAGTGCTTCTCTGCTATTCATAGGGCTTTCAATGGCTGATTATTTATAGGAATAGTCTGCCAGGTCCTTCTCTCTGTCAAAGATTAGTTGACTAAATAAATGTGGGTTTACTTCTGGGATTTCTGCTGTGTTCCACTGGTCTATGTGTCTGTTCTTATGCCAATATGATATTGTTTTGATTACCATAGCTTCGCGATATAATTTGAAATCAGGGAATGCGATGCTTCTAGCTTTGTTGTTGCTCAAGGTTGCTTTAATATTCAGGGTCTTTTGTGGTTCCATATGAAATTTAGGATTTTTTCCTATTTGTGTGAAAAATAGCATTGGAATTTTGGGAATTTTGCCATTGGAATAGGGGACGCATTGAGTCATTGGGTAGTATGGACATTTTGACAATGTTGATTCTTCTGATCCATAGTCATAGGCTATCTATTCAATTGTGTCTTCTTTAGTTTCTTTAATCAGCAATTCACAGTTTTAGTGTGCATGTGTTTCACTTGTTTAATTTAATTTATTCTTAAATATCTTATTTTTTCTTAGTTAGTATGAATGAAATTTCTTTCTTGATTCCTTTTTCACCTAGCTTATTATTAGTGTGTAGAATTGTTACTGAGTTTTACGTGTTGATTTATTATCTTGCAACCTTATTGAATTCATATATTAATTCTAGCAGGTTTTTGGTAATATCTTTAGGGCTTTCTATATGTCATCACTCAACCGGGACAATTTAATTTCTTTCTTTCTAGTTTGGCTGATTTTAAAATTTCTTTTCTTCCCAAATTGCTCCATCCAGGACCTCTGGTACTATGTTGACTAGAAGTAGCAACTTCTAGTCTTTTTCCTGGTTTTAGAAGAAATGCTTTCAACTCTTTACCACTAAGCAAAATGTTAGTTGTGGAATTATGACCTATGGCTTTTATTGTGTGGAAATTTATTCTTATATCTAGTTTGTTGAGAAGTTTTTATTATGGAACGATGTTGAATTTTGTATGATGTTTTCTGTATCTGTTCAGATTTTCATATAGCTTTTTTCTTCATTCTATTAATGTGGTGTATCACAGTTATTGATTTGTATATGTTGAACCACCATTTCAACCCAGGAAAAAATCTTGGCCATGGTAAATAGTCCTTTTAATGAGCTGTTGAATTCAGTCTGCTAGTATTTTATTAAGGAATTTTGCATCTGTGTTTATCAAGGATATTGGCCTGTAATTTTTCTTTTTTGTATTATCTGGGTCTAGCTTTGGTATCAGAGTAATTCTGGCCTTGTAAAATGAGTTTGGAAACATTATCTACTTTTCATATTTTTGGAAGAGTTTTAGAAGGATCGGTATGTTTCCCCTTACATTTTTTTTTTAAATAGAATTCAACAGTGATGCTATCAGGTCCTAGGCTTTCCATTTATAGAAGACTTTGTAACTAATTTAATCTCCTTACTTATTGGTCTGCTCAGATTTTCTAGTTCTTCATGATTCCATCTTGGTAGGTTGTACCTATCTAGAAATCAATCCATTTCTAGATTACCTGATTTATTGGCATATAACTCTTCATATCTATCTCCTATGGACCCTTTGTCTTTCATTTTTGATTTTGAGTCTATTATTTTTTCTTAGTGTAGCTAAAGGTTTGTCACTTTTATTCATCATTTTAATTATAGTTTGTTTTGAAGATTCTTGTTCACGTGAAAGAACAGATCTCTGCACATATTATGTTTTTATAGATCATATATTTCAGAAGTTGTAGAAATTGTCCTTTGCACATTGTCTTGCCACAAGTGAGAAAGAAGAGGTTGTGAAAACAGTTTAGTGTAAGATTCAGGGAACCAAAGAAGAGTAAGAAGAGAGTATTTTCACCCTGAGGTATCCACTGTGATTTGACAAAACTGATCATGGGACCAGCTGGTATTGACTCAACAGCATTCATTCCAGAAAATCAAGCTGAGTCACATATTTACTATAAAACTAATAAAAATTATAATCTCAGACATATTCATATTGAATTTGTATATTCAGGCTGTGCATGTCCACCTGCATACATAATCAGAAGACATTACAATGATTGTTAGTGTCCTTGTCAGATGAACCTACTACTGCTACATCCCAGTTTTCTGTGTTAATAGTAGCATAAAGAAAGCACGTAGGGCACTAATGGCTAAAATCAAAGGAAGTGTTGAGACTGCTTAGATGAGGCTGGTAATTCTGACAGAAGAGTTTAAAACATGCATACACCAATCATGCAGCCTTCTGTAGATGTTAAGCTGCTTGTTTGTTAGTTGCTGGTTGCCCGAGGTCTAATTTAATACTTTATGAAAAATTCAGCTTATTCCCTTAATTTTAAAAGGCATACTCATTTTTGCTATCTGCAACAATGGGCTTAAACATAAATAAGATCGTTTGCCTGGCACAGAATTGGCAAGTGTTTCGATCTGCTGTACATAGGGTCTCTATGAGTCGGACTCGACTCAATGGTACCTAACAACAACAACATTTAGGAGGAAACTAATCAGCTTTTACATTATATCTCATCCTCCAAATGGGATAGCTGACATACATCTAACTGAGGTAAAGTGTCACCAGAAGATGGAGCAGTGTTGCTGGTTTGCTCCATTCAGTGATTTAGAAGTATATGTGTATGTATAGTTTAACTTTCATACATTTTGGTTTCAAACTCTAAAACAAAATTATTTTAATTAATGTCTTGTAGAGTCAATATTACACTTTATATTCTATATTTTAGAACTTTTATAATTTAAACAATTTTTCTTTCTTCTGTGGTCAAATGACATGCATATTCATTGACCCAATAAACTATATTTTACTTAATATTTTTATATCACTTATGGGATTTTAGCAAGATTCTACTATATCAACCTATAATGTGCATTGACCTTTTTTTAACTACATTTTTTATGAATCCAATTTTAACTTTTTTCTACAGTAACATACAATGGTAATATATGTTAATATTCTCTATGTAAATGCTACTAATTATTATAGCATCTGATATCATCAAAGTTCAGTATTTATCATCTATTCCATTATAAAATCTTTGTTCCAAAAGAACAATTAGAACTATGAGATGTATACACAATTAAGTAGGTAATAATCTGTGGCTGCATCCATACAGCATCAACAGCTGACCTTTGGCTGATTTTCCAAGTATGGAAATGATTGTTGATAGGAAGTACTTAGAATTTGGGATGAAAGTGTTTAGATAATTTTTAGGTTTTTTTGTATGCTTTCAAATTTAAGTTGCATTTTTTTTAACCTTACTGTTTACTTTATGAAGAAATCCCCTTATCTGCAATTTCACTTTTGAGGTTTCATTAACCTATAGTCAGCCATATGGGCTGGGATTTAGCTCAGTTGGTAGAGTGCTGCTTTGCAGTCTCTGAGGTCCCGAATTTGATTCTGATTCCCAGCACCACAAAAATGGGAGAAAGTGGATGTGGCAATCCACTCCCGAGGCAATCCCAAAACAATTAGCCATTGAAAACCCTATGAGGGTCGCTATGAGTTGGACATGACTCGGCAGCACCTAGCAACAACAACAACAACATAGTCAGCCATTGCCTGAAAATATTAAATGGAAAATTCCAGGAATAAATAATTCATAAGTTTTCAGTTGTGTGACATTCTGAGTAGTATGATGAAATCTTGCACTGCCCTGCTTTGTTCTGCCTGGGCTGTGAGTCATCCTTTTTTTCTAGTATATCCATACTGTACACTGTACTGGCCAGTTAGCTACTTAGTAACTGTCTATATTATAAGATCAACTGTAACAGCATCTAGTGCTTGTGTTTAACCCTTATTTTACTTAATAATGGGCCCAAAACTCAAGAGTGGTGATGCTAGTAACTTTGAGATGCCAAAAAGGAGCTATAAAGTGCTTCTAAGTGAAAAGGTGAAAATTGTATGCTGGGATTGCAAAGATCTACAGTAAAAATGAATCTTCTGTGGAATTGTGAAGAAGGGAAAAGAAATTTGTGTTGGTTTTGCTGTTGTACCTCAAACTGCAAAATTTGTGGCTACAATGTGTGATAAGTGTTTAGTTATGTTGGAATAAGCATTAAATTGTAGAGTTTGGTATTGTACAAGGTTTCACACATTCACTGAGGATCTCAGGATATATTCCTCCCAAATAAGGGGGACTACTGTATTTCTTCTCTCTGAGTTAGCTAATATTTTTTAATCTCTTTTATGCTAAGTTTGCCATCAAAATACTGGGAATTACTGAAACTCTTCTTGGTATTTTTTTTGGTGCAGAGTGAAATGGTCCATCATGTGTCATTGCTGATAGCTATACAGTTATGTCTTCATCTTATATTTATATTTATATAATTAAAGGTAATTGAATTTTGGTTATTTTACCAATTTTAATGCAAGAGTCACTGAAAATAGTTGTGTTACTTTTGACAATTTCAGTAATGATCACATGTCAATTTAGAAAAAATATATATGGGGAATTATTCTGGTAAGCCTCCAAGTTTTAGAGTTTCTTTGTCAGCTTTGACTCACCTTGAGGGTTCACTATCTCATGATAAAGGCATCATTTCTTATTTTGGATTGGAGCTGCAGGTCCTGGGAATATGATATAGTCTTATATGAATGAAGAAAAATTTTGGAAAGCAATAGTATGCATTAATTGAAAAAAAATTGGGCAGAAAGTTTTAGGTTGCGTTTTTCTCACTGCAATAAAAACATACACCTGTGTTCTACATAAAAGCATACAGCAAGCTCTTAGGGTAGACTGATAAATCAACATGTGTGGGGCTCCTTAGCCTGGGATTGGAACCCCACAACCCACTGGTGTTGAGTGCGATGGAGACACAACCACTCCGGGAGTCCTTTACGGATGCAACTCAGAACTCAGAACTCTATTCTTGTGCACTGCACTTATAAGCATTTCATGCTAGCCAGTCAGAATCTGTGACGGTTCCATGACGTTTTGGGTTATCTAATCAGCACCATGTGACTCAGCAAAAAATTTGAGAGGGGAGCAAGAAACTTGAGGAGGGACATGCCCCGACTGCAGTGGGCAGGAGCCATCTTGCCTTGACCTCATGGACTTAAGCCATGTGTGCTACAGCAAGTCATAAAAAAGTCCCAGGTGTGCCTCAGGACTCCAGGTGGGCTAGACATGCCTTGACTGAGGCTTAGGACTGTGTTTACTCCTTTCCTTCCTTGGCTCGATATTACTTTCTAGATTTTTCCCTACAAACATGGAGATATCTTAGAAAAAACTAAGAGTAGAACTGCCATACAACCCAGCTATATCACTCCTGAGAATATACCCAAAGGAAGATAAATCATCATACCACAGGGACATCTGCACTTCCATATTTAATGCAGCACTCTTCACAACTGCAAGGGTATGGAATCAACCAAGATGTCCATCAACAGAGGAATGGATAAAAAAAATTATAGTGTGTGTGTGTGTGTGTGTGTGTGTGTGTGTGTGTGTGTGTACACAATGGACTATTACTCAGCAAAAAAGATGAATGAAATTATGTCATTTGCAGCAAAATGGATGGAACTAGAGAACATTATCTTAAACGAATGAACTCAGTTCAAAAAAAAGAATACTATATATTCTTACTCGTAAATGGGAACTACATCTCACTTAAAGGAAGGTAAAAACCCCTATGTATATGTGATGGTGTTGTTAGGTGTCGTCAAGTCGAGTCTAATAGAGACCATCATAGGATTTTCCATGGGTGATTTTTTGGGGATTGCTTCAGGAGTGGATTGCCATATCCTTCTCCTGTATTTGTTGTGCTGGGGGTCAAGCTGAGGGCCTCAGAGAGTGTAGAGCAGCACTATATCAACTGAGCTAAACCCCAACCCTCTTTCTGTATGTAGATGTATAAAGATGAACAATCATACTTATCCTAGGAGGGAAAATATAAGTCAAGTAGAAAGAAGAGGGGAGGGGACTAATGAGGGATGGGGAGCAGAGGTAGCAGAAGGGAGAAAGGGGTGGAGAAACAATGTAGAGGAGTTAAAGGAGTTGGGGAGGGAGCCTGTAGCTGTGCCACTATGGCCTGTGATCCCATAAGATCTTGGAAGCTAAGCAGGGTCAGGCCTGGTTAGTACTTGAATGGGAGACCACCTGGGAATACCAGGTGCTATAGGTTTGCGAGAAGGACCTGGCAAGCCACCCCCTATGAATAGCAGAGAAGCAAAACAATAGCTTTCATCTGTTGTACATAGGGTCACTATGAGTTGGACTATGACTCCACGGCACCTAACAACAACAACAAAGCGGGGGAGGATAATCTGAAAATATATTATGCAACTATATGAATATATGGGAAAAAATAGAAGAAGGGAAAAAACCAATGAGAATATAACCCATGATTACATATGATTTTTATTACATATTAATCAAAAGGTTCTGTAAAAGACATAAGTCAACAAAAGTGTAACAAAAATGACATAATGGTCACATAATGGAAATAGCAAAAGTCTTATTACTCTGTATCCCACCAACATTTATAAATAAAGGAAGAATAAAGCATAGGCATATGAAAAGCAAAACAAGAACAACAACAAAATAAGAAGTATATACTAGAGGAATTATAGAAACCAGAAATGATGCATAACTTATGATTATTAATGAATAATATGGTTCAGCATTTCTTATTTGCCACATATCACTGTGAATTTACCTCAAAATTGATGGAATTAGGACAAAGCTAAGAATTCATTTTATTATATTTTATAAGCAATTAAAATTTTCTTTATAAATGACAACTATGCTCTCTAAACCATAACTCATGTTTTTTGAGACAAGGTCTCATTATGCAGCCTAGGCTGACCTGTGATTCACTATGTAGCCCAGGTTGATCTTAAACTCATGATCCTCTTGCCTCAGCCTCCTGAGTACTGTGATTACAGGTATGCACAACCACTTCTGGCCCATCAGCACTCATTTTATATCTAGTAATTTATATGAATATCCTCCTTAATCATACTCTAGAAAATTGGCTTTTATAATATTCCCTTGAGCCAGAACTGGAGAAAACAACAGAGTAAGAACTTTCTTTTGAAAAGGAAACTCAAATTACACTGCAGTCATTTGGAAGGTGTGAACTTCCTTTAAAAGGCAAATGCATTAAAAATAATGAGATATTATATTAAGTCATGAAAAAACTTGGACTTGGTACTGGGCTTCAGTAAAAGTAGGGAGTACTTTATTATTTTTAAACATTTCTTCTTCCTAAGCACCAACACAAGCTATATATTCATGAATAAAATCAACACTAGTGTGTGAAGCCAGTATGCTGAAAATGAAAAGGCACATATGAGTCTGTCACACAGCAAGATAAAAGCCATATTCTTTATGCACAGAAACTACTTTCTAGTAGAAGGGGTTGTAAAAAATGATAGAAATATAAGGAAAGTCAGCTTATGGAAAGAACATAGACTCTTCCTGCATTATATAAGTATTTTCTACTAGGGCTCTCTAATATAAGAAATATACCATGGGACACTTCACATTTACAAAGGAAAAATAAGTGATGGTTGTTGTTGTTAGGTGCCGTCTAGTCGGTATCTGACTCATAGCGACCCTCATAGGATTTTCAATGGCTAAGTGCTTCAGGATTGCCTTGGGAATGGATTGCCAGGCCCTTCTCCCATTTTTGTGGTGCTGGGAATTGAACTTGGGGCCTCAGAGACTGCAGCGCAGTGCTCTACCAACTGAGCTAAATCCCAGCCCCAAATGATGGTTAGTCACATAATAACAGAGGAACTCTTTTTTTCTTTTTTCTTTTCCTTTCTTTTCTTTCTTTCCTTTCCTTTCTTTTTCCAGTAGTAGAAGGCTGAACCCAGGATCTCACACATTCTTTGCATGTACTCTGCCACTGAGCTGCACCTCCAGCCCATTTTTCACTTTGTATTCTGAGACAGGATCTTGTTAAGTTAGGCAGGGTGCCTCTGGTCTCTAACCTGTGATCCTCCTGCTTTTACCTTATGGGTTGCTGGGATTATGGCCATATACCACTGTGATCAGCTAATAACAGAGGAACTTCTATTACATGTAAATGTTCATTCATAGATTATTGACAAAGATATTGAGATGTTTGAAAGTCTACTGGACAGTCTTTAGTAATACAGATATCCTACCTCTGAAGCTGTAGGAGTGCTTACTATCTGGGCTAGATCTTATTTATTTAATTTTTATAAAATAACCTGTGATAGAATATTATTATAGGGCCTGTGACTGGAGCCATGAGCTGATGTGTGAAAGAAGGTTGCATTTTGATAGGCCTGTGGGTTCTAGTCCCATCTTTGTCCATCCTTTTCCAGTTTCTTGTAACAAGTACCAAAATAGAACTTCTTGTGCTTAATGTGTAGGCAATGGCATTGTTTCAGTTAAGGTAGAGGTAGAGATGACCATAGTGTAATCACAATGGAAAAGTGAGTCCTTTCAGGGGAATCAGTGCTTTAGAGGGTGCAAGGTGGCTGCTAAAGGATTATAAGAAGGCAGATTGACATAGTAAAATAAGATTTCAGGGTAACATGGAATAAGAGGCACATTTCTAGAATCAAATGCAAGATTGTGTGGCAGAGTTTAACTTTGAGATATTAATCATATTCTTTTTTAAAAAATTTTCTCCCACACTGGGCCACCCATACTGGAGGAAAGTTTCAAATCAGGCTTTAGATAATAGAAATTGATGAATGCTTATATCTTCCAAAGAGAGGCAGGTAGGCATAGCCACATTTTCTTTTCCTCTCTTCCCTGTCACTCTAGGAAATATCCTTCCAAACTGGGGAAAAGCAGAGTTGGATGGGTTAGAGGGTTAAACATGGTTTGTTTTGGTACTAGATTCTCACTGTCTGCTATTATTCCCCCATTTCCCTGGCATGGAAGAAATGATAGCATTTACTTCACTGAAGTTTGGAATATGTGAGATGGCTGGCGAATTCTAGGCCCAAAATGGATGTCTGAACATAAGTTAGTGTCTGTAATCCTTAGGGAAAGATTGACTATTTTTCTGACTTGTTGTCAGATCAGAGTTTTCTTTTCAGTTCTGGGATAGTATGCAAGGGTATCAAAAAAATTTCTTTGGAACCAGAGTATACCAGGGTGCCAAAAACAGTATACACCCAGGGGTGCCAAAACTGTTTACACATTTTAAGAGGTGTTATCTATGCATTACTTTTCAAGGTTGAATTGAATTATGGTTGCCATGTATAGTATGATGGTCACTCAAAAGATGATATTAATCAAATGAATGCTAGCATCACCATGTGACAGGTAAAAGAAAATTGTGGAAATACAATTGTCATTTGAGGAGCACAGGCCATTTTAAAGTGGTGTTTGAAATTCAAAATGTTGTGGAAGTACAATGAAGGTGTGAGTATACAACAGAACCCCCAACACGCTTAAACATTGCCTGCATTCGTGATAAGTTTAGGATGCACGGTACTGTGTGTGATGTGCACAAGGAAAGGTTGAGAGGCCTCTCACAGTGAGTCCTGCTGCTTCTGCTATGCTGTGGGAACAATTTACATGCTTGCCACAGAAGTCTACCAAATAATGTGCATGTGAAACAAAAGTCAGCAGAACAAGGATACGATGCCTTCTTTTCTTTTCTCTTTCTTTCTTCCTTCCTTTCTTTCTTTTTACATTTTATTTATTTTTTTTTCAATTCTTTCTTTTTTTTCCTCCCTTTATTGGTGAATATTGGTGGAGTACAGAGTAATAACAGCATTGGCTTTTTTCCATTACGCAACTATTACATCACTTTTGGTAACACTTTTATCAACTTACAAGGTTTATGGAACCTTTTGACTAACACGTAGTAAAACTCATATGCATATTTGGGTTATGTTTCCCTATTTTTCCCATGTACCCATGAAGTATGATGCATTTTTAAGACAGCAAAAATGGTAAGTTTTCATCCCAAGACAAGATGTATGTATTTTTTTTGGCACCTTTTGTATAGAAGGGGTTAGGAAGCTTTATTGAATGGAGGAGATATGTAAGTAGATAGAAAGAGTTTCATGAAGGTGTAGCTGACCATAGGGATCACCAATGCCAGAAGTGTAGTGGGAATTGAGAGAATCATAGAGTAGCCTGTTGCCTTTTGCATAAGTGCTGTCTGATGCCAAAGACCAGATGGGAGAAGGTGCATCAGGAACGGGAGGCCTGTGAAGAATCAAAGCTTATTCAGATGGATGTATGGATGGCTGTTTTCCAACTGCCCTATGTTGGCAACAGCATATACCCTCCTTTGGCTTAGGCTTATCCTCAGGGAAGATGTATCAGGAGAAAAATATGAGAGATTTAAACTTTAATGTGATTGAGTTAAAAACCTAAACACACTGAGAAATCATGGAACTAGGACTAGTTTACTTGAAGTGGATTAGATTAAGGTTTTGCCTTGAGCAAGATAAAAGGCTTGGAGGGGGGATTAATTTTGTTATAGAAAAATTATGTTTTTGCCCATTTGTGTTTATGGCAATAAAATTCTATCTGCTGTAAAGCTTCAAATCCAGGCCTGAATGAAGAAACATTGTGATGTTTGGAGGTATAGCAGAGATTTAGAGGAAGCGGGGGAGGGAGGAGAATGTGTTCTTTGTGTGTGTGTGTGTGTGTGTGTGTGTGTGTGTGTGTGTGTGTGTTGGTGTGTGTATGTATAGCATTTAAGGCTTTATCATTTACTTTGAGTTTAGTATTCCAGTTCTGCCATGACAGGCTGGGAGATGAAATGTCATTTTGGTTAAGATTGCCAGATAAATATAGGATGTCCAGTTAAATTCGAGTTTCAGATCAATAAAGAATAATTTTCTAAAAATAATTTGGTACAAGTATGTCCTCAATATTGCACAAGACACAATTATAAAAAAAGGATTCATTATTAGTTAGAAATGAAATTTAACTGGGAGTGATTTATTATTATTTTTTAAATCTGGCAATCTTACCTCTGGTGCCCTGAGGCAGCAAATGATTAAAACTAACCTGAACTTAACCTATCAGTCTATGAAGTTTGTCAGCAGATGAGTGCCACAAAATATATATTAATATTACATTTTATAAAAAGGGAAATGATCTGGTAGTCCATGCCTGTAATTCTACCTACTCATAAGGTGGAGGCAGGAGGATTGCAGATTTGAGACTAGAGGCAGCCTGTATAACTTAAGGAGACCATGTCTCAAGGTAAAAAATAAAAAAGGATCTAGGAGTACAGCACAATGGTAGAATACTTGCAAAAGTGTGCACAGGAACCTGGGTTCAGTACCCTTGTTATTGTTTTTATTAGGTGCTGTTGAGTCGGGTCTGATTGGTAGCAACCTTGTGTGCAACAGAATGAAACATTCTCAGACACCAGCACTGGGTTAGTGCTTCTCTATTATTCACAGAGTTTTCAATGGCTGATTTTTTCAGGGTTGTTTTAAGAGTGGGTTGCCAGATCCTTCTCTAATTTTGTGGTGCTAGGGATTGAATTTGGGGCCTCAGAGAGTACAAAGCAGCACTATATCAACTGAGCTAAAAAAATAACCCAACCAAATAAAACAAACAAAACAACCCCCCCCCCCAAAAAAAAAAACCCACCTAAAACCAAAATACAATTCTTGTTTCATCTTGATGGGTTAGGTTCAGTGAGGCAGCCAAATAAGGTCAGACAGAATGAAAAAAATTTAATCTATAGAAAATTGCAAGAAAGTAACCTATTTAGAAACTTGTTTTAGAATGGGCAAATAGTAAGTGGCACAATCTGGTTTTTCTGGGTCTAAATGCCTTCCACAATATAAATTAAATTTTTAAAGAAGTTTTCGGGAACATATTTATTGTATAAAGGGAGGTACTCTTACAAGCTGAGTGGTTTGGTAGCTGCAGCTTTTTCATATAATGTTCTTTTCTGTTATGGTCAAGCCTATAAAAGGAACCTTATAAATCTTTTCCAGGAAGCATGCCTTTGAAATTAGTTGAAATATTTTAAAGAAATCACAAGATGTTACTTCTTTTTAACTTGGTATTTTACTCAAAGGATGTTTCTGAAATTAAACCAGTGGGAATTTAGCCAAAATAGGGCTATGACATAATGATGTCATTTAGAGAAATGTTGTGCTGAGCTAAATAGCTCTAATTATTACAACTTTTAAATGACAAAGTGTTAAAAAACTCCAATTCTCTATTTCAGTGTAATACAGATTGACTATATAAAGCATGGTACCTGGTTTGAGGAGTTGGCTTTCAATAGCTATTTTTGGATTTCAGTGTTACAAGTTTTCTGTCCTTACTAAGTTTTCTTTTGTGTCCCAGAATAATTCTGTGCTCTGGACATAATTTCTTTCTTTCCTTTGAGGGCCTTGATCCATCAAGAGTTCTTACATTTTGAAGAAACATAAGAACTTTAACTTCAACTTTATATTTTTCTACTTATTTTCTTCTTTAGCATATTAACCTGTTAAAGTTTGTTACAAAAAATAATTAACAATGATGACAACAACCATTATGACCACCACCACCATGACAACAGTAACAGTTCTATCTTTCTTCTTTTCCTCATAGCTAAATTTCCAAAAGATTTCAGGTGTGCTAACCTGCATACTAAATATGCAGTTCTTGGGCAGAAGTAGAGGAGTTGAATGTTTCCTATAGGTAGTTCTTTTTAACTGGTGTTCTGTTTCTGTTAAGAAGCTGATACACAAAAATTCCAAAACTGACCATGAAAATAATTGAGAACAAATGTAAATATATACTTTATCAAATATGTGTTTAACATATAAAACCAAATTCTTAATATAAAAGTTATATTATGAAAATATTCTGGTTTGAATCTAAAATGTACTCCAAAGGTTTGTCATGGTTTGAATCTAAAATGTACTCCAAAGGTCATATGTTTGAATGTTGGTTCCCCAGGTGGTGGCTTTAT
>VMDO01020639.1:0-37111 GCA_007922755.1 Pedetes capensis
AGCCACGGGATGACCTTGAGCATATCCCACCTGAGTTCAGAGACCACCTCAAAAATAGGTTTAATGCATTAGACACAAATAACAGGAGACCAGAAGAGTTGTGGCATGACATAAAAGAGATCATTCAAGAAGGAAGCAAAAAGTTCTTAAAAAGACAAGAAAAAAAGAAAAGACCAAATTACATGTCAAAAGAGACACTAGACTTTGCCCTTGAACATCCAGCAGCTAAAGCAAAAGGAAGACATGATGAAGTTAAGGAACTAAACAGACTTCAGAAGGCAGCTCGAGAAGACAAAAACAAATATTATAATGACATGTGCAAGGAGCTGGAGGCAGAAAATCAAAAGGGAAGAACACGCTCTGTGTTTCTCAAGCTTAAGGAAGTGAAGAAAAAATTCAAGCCTGGAGGGGCAGTAGTGAAAGATTCTAGAGGGAAAATATTAAATGATGCAGGAAACATCAAAAGAAGATGGGAAGAATACATAGAGTCATTATACAAGAAAGAATTGGTAGATGACTAACCATTCCAAGAGGTTGCATATGAAGAGGAACCAATGGTGTTGAAGGATGAAGTGGAAGCTGCCTTGAAAGAACTGGCTAAACACAAGGCTCCAGGAATTGATGGGATACCAACAGAGATGTTTCAACAAATGGATGCAGCACTGGAGGTGTTAACATGTTTATGCCAACAGATTTGGAAAACAGCTGCTTGGCCAACTGACTGGAAGAGATCCATATTTGTGCCTATTCCCAAAAAAGGGGATCCAACTGAATGTACGAACTATCGGGCAATATCATTAATATCGCACACCAGCAAAATTCTACTAAATATCATTCAGAAGCGACTGCAGCACTATATAGACAGGGAATTACTGGAAAATCAAGAGGGATTCAGAAGAGGGTGGGGAACCAGGGACATCATTGCTGATGTCAGGTGGATATTAGCTGAAAGCAGAGAATATCAGAAGATGTCTATCTATGTTTTATTGACTATGCAAAGGCATTTGATTGTGTGGATCATGATAAATTAAGGATAATACTTCGGAAAATGGGAATACCAGAACACCTAATTGTGCTCATGAGGAATCTGTACATGAACCAGGAGGCAGTTGTTCGAATAGAACAAGGAAACACTGAGTGGTTTAAAGTTGAGAAAGCTGTGTGTCAGGGCTGTATACTTTCACCCTATCTCTTCAATTTATATGCTGAGCAAATAATCCGAGAACCTGGACTTTATGAGGAAGAATGTGGCATCAAGATTGGAGGAAGACTCATTAACAACCTGCGTTATGCAGATGACACAACTCTGCTTGCTGAAAGTGAAGAGGATTTAAAACATTTACTGATGAAGATCAAAGATCATAGCCTTCAATATGGATTACAACTAAACATTAACAAAACAAAAATCCTTACAAGTGGGTCAGCACACAACTCCACAATAAATGGAGAAAAGATTGAGGTTGTCCAAGATTTTGCTTTGCTTGGCTCTATAATCAACACCCGTGGAAGCAGCAGTCAAGAAATCAAAAGACATTGCTCTAGGAAAAGCTGTGGCAAAAGATCTCTTTAGAGTATTGAAAAGCAAAGATGTCACATTGAAGACGAAGGTGTGTCTGACTCATGCCATGGTATTTTCAGTTGCATCATATGGTTGTGAAAGCTGGACATTGAACAAGAGAGACAGAAAAAGAATTGATGCTTTTGAATTGTGGTGCTGGAGGTGTCTATTGAATATACCATGGACTGCCAAAAGACCCAACAAATCTGTCTTAGAAGAAGTGCAGCCAGAGTGCTCCTTAGAAGCAAGAATAGCCAGACTGCATCTTACATATTTCTGACATGTAGTCAGGAGAGATCAATCCCTGGAGAAGGACATCATGTTTGGGACAGTGGCAGGTCAACGCAAAAGAGGAACACCCTCCAGCAGATGGATTGACACAGTGTCTGCAACAATGGGCTTAAACATAAATAAGATCGTTTGCCTGGCACAGACTAGGCAAGTGTTTTGATCTGCTGTACATAGGGTCGCCATGAGTCCGACTCGACTAGATGGCACCTAACAACAACAACAACAATAAAGTGAATGTTATTCAGAGTTTTATAAGGAGGATAAGCAACAAAATAATAAGGGGTTAGACTAATATTAATTGGTTATCAAGGTAACCCAGCACATGAACAACAGAGGGAAGAGTCCAACTAGCTTTCTTTGCCAAAAAACAAAAAACAAAAAAACAAAACAACAACAACAAAAAAACCCCAACTTTTCATTCTGTCTGCCTATGCCATTTCATCATCTCCACTGCTATAGACTGTATTGGCTTCACAATGTTCTATTACATTATAAACTACTTGAAGGAACGAACTAAATCGTATTTGGCTTTATCCTCAGTACCAGCAGTGTCTAGCAGCTCATAGGTATTTAGTAAATATTTGTTAAATAAATGCAATCCCTGCATATGCCCTTTCCCCAAACCCCTTACAGGGCTCAGGACTAACAGTGGCCTCCTCGTGGTTTTTTTCTTTTTTTTTTTTTTTTGCCCTCCTTCTGTCTCTTTACTTACATTATTTGGAAAAAATTGATACAACTTCTTTTCCATGCTGCCCCTTGGCAAAGTACAAGGAAATCCAAGTGAAAAAAGCTTCTGCTGCAGTTCATCAGGAGCTCACAGTCTAGCAAGGACACAGGCAGGATACAGGGAAGGAATGGTTATTGGAAGTACACAGCTGCAAGGAGAGCAGCTAGCCTGGTCTGGGGGTCTGGCATTATCAGGAATGGCTTTCTAAGAGAGATGGTTTTGTTCCGTCATCTAGAAATAGCACCTAAACCCTGGCTAGCCACATTTGAAATTCATGCACTTGTTTCCCAAGAGGCCTGAGAGGAGAATTTCATGGAAGGAAGGATTGGGATTTTAGGCCAGTCCTTGATTGTATAGCATTTCATTTTCTGAAGAGGTGCATGACATACACTTTTATTTTATGTTTGCAATATCATTTGAATCCTTTAAGGCATCATGCTAAAGAAAAAAAAAATTTGTAATTTCTCTATAAGGCAAATATTTGCCACCTTTCCCCCAAATTGACTTCTTATCTGGATCTATACTTCTAATTTCATAAATTCTTTACTTTATAAAGTTTAGAATTAGTCTCATAGACAATTTCAGGTTTTTTTTTGGGGGGGAAGGGTTGCCTGCCATTGCAAAATGAAGGTAAATTCTGATTTGATTGATTGGCATCAGATTCATATGGATTTGCTAATGTGATTCTTCATATTCTATTGATGCCAACATTGAAGAACTTAGAAAGGTGATATAAGAGTTCTGGCACTGGGAAATATTGAGCAGGGGTCTTTTCAGAGTATGTTATACAAATACATAAAGAAATGCTTTTGTCTCTCTTCACCTCCATTTCTGATCTAACTGTTATAGAATTCCATCTTTGAATAACAGCACTACTAAAAGCCAGTGTTGAGTGCTTTGCAACTTGAGGGAAGAAAAGTTTTCTGGCCCTCAAAAGTTTGTAGGGGTAAGTGTTCAATTATAATTCTTCCCTTAAACTCTAAAATTGTCTTCTGCTTCCTGCTCTTGTCCTAAACCTCGATTTAACTGGCAAACTCACTTCCCTGAAAATATTAGAATTACTTAGCTGGTGGAATACCAGGTCGCTATCTGTACGTCTTGGTGATTGTGGTCTGTGGAAGAGTAATGCCACATGAAAACTATTAAACAGGGAGTCTTCTAATATGAGATTGGCTCTCAGAGTAAAAAAAAAGAAAAGAAAAAAGCTTTAATTTTTTTTTTAATCTGTAATTGTCTCTTTAAAATAGGGGAAAGCTATTAATCTTTTTGGTGCTCTTGGAGAAAAGAGGACCTGACTAGATTTCTCAAATTCTGCCACACAAAAGGTTTTGTTGTTGTTGTTGTTGTTCCTTAAATACTTTTGCTGTTGGAAATAAAGAACTCAGCTGACTAAATCCCTCAGCAAATGTTCTAAATATCTAATTTGGGCCAACATCTTATCCTGGGATTGGCTGTTAACCTTTTACCCTTTACGCAATCTGCTGTGGGGAAATGATCCTCTTAGACTCCTCCCCAGGCCAGGCCAGCAACATGGGTTGCTTAAGTCTGTTTAACCTGGGGATTTGAGGAGGGAGCTTCTCCACACTACATTGTTCACCAACACCGTTTGTTCATCACTGCCATTTGTTCCTCCCAATTAGCTGGCCAGGGCTTTGAAAACACATTTGACTTGTGTGTGTGTGGAGGGGAGGGTGCCGGGGAATCAAACCCAGGGCCTAACACATGTTAGGCAAGCACTGTGTACCTGAGCTGCATCTCTAGCCCAAGACAAGATTTTAATGGCTTGTACAACATTTCTCTATGCAAGTGGAAAGAAACAAGACATAAGATAGTATTACATTTATGTATTTCTAAAGAAATCAGGTCTACAGCCATAGTGTCAGCAGCCATAGCACCCTGGCATCCCGTCTCACCTGATCTCGGAAGCTAAGCAGGGTCAGCCTGGTTAGTCCTTGGACAGGAGACTGCCTGGGAATACCAGGTGCTGTAGGCTAGAGAGATGGACGTGGCAATCCACTCCCAAAATAATCTGTTCTTGAAAATCCTATGAATAGCAGAGAAGCACTGACAGTAGTGCCAGTGGCACAGAATTAGGGAGTGTTTTGTTCTGTTGTACACAGTGTCACTGTGAATAGGACCCAACTTAACAGCACCTAACAACAACAACAAAGAAATCAGTATCCCACATATTGGAACATAAATGAAGGATAGGAGATGTTTCTAAGACTCTTTAGAACTTAAAAACTGTTTTACATGTCCAATTTCTTTAGCTTCTAACAATAAACCTGTAGAGTAGGTGGTAATTATCAATGCCCAGCTTATAGATGAGGAAACTGAAGTTAAGGAAAATATGGAACATCTTGAAAATCACCCAGTTAGGTAAAAGTGATTTACTGGCTATTTCCTTTGCAAAATGAAGGTAAATTCTTAATTGATCAATTGTTGCTGGATTCATATGGATTTGCTAATGTGATCCTTTCAATTCTCTCTATACCAACATGTAGAATTCATAAAGGTGATATGACAATTCTAGCACTAGAAACAATTGAGCAGGTCTGTGTTTTGGCTTTTTAAATTTGAATAATAAGATTGTACATTTAAAAACTTGACTTTATACTTGATTAATTTATGTCTGTTATTGAATAACAACTAATCAAGGAAAGTAAGGTTTACTAGAAGTCTACTATTTTCACAATATAAGATTGGCACAGCATAGAAAAATAAAGGAAAAATAAAACATTGATGCCAAATAGGAAATGTGAAAGTGTAGTATATTTGAGAATTTAAAGTGTGAGATGAAGCATTATAATTCAATAAAAATAGATAATTCATTATATAAATAGTACTAGCTATCCATCTGTAAGAAAAAAATTCCCTAACGCAGGTCATGTAAAATTTTCAGAAAGATTAAATATTTTATCACTTAAATATTAAAGTATCAAAATAAAATTTAAAAATTTGAAAACTATCTTAGAAACTTATTATGTGAGTTGTTATTTCTTGTTAGGTGCTGTCAACTCCTGGTACCCTCAGTGCTTCTCTGCTATTTATACAGTTTTTGATGGCTGATTGTTTCAAGATTGTTTCAGGATTGTTTTCAGATTATTTCAGGAGTGGGCTGCCAGGTCCTTCTCCCATTTTTGCAGTGGTGTGGATTGAATCCAGGCCCCAGAACACACAGAGCAGTACTCTACCAATTAAGCCAAACCCCAGCCCTATTATGTGAAAGATCTTCCTAATAATATATAAACCTAGAATCCGTGAAGGAAAAAAATGATTTTTCAGCATGATCAAATATAGCTGCTGAAATCAAAAGCAAGTGCTATTCTAGGGGGAAAATGAGATATATGCACACAAACACTTGGTATTTCTAATATACCATGTGCCCCTACAAATTTTAAAAAGCAAACTATAGAATTGAGCAAATAATATATGCAGAAAATTCACATAAGAAGAAATCCACAAGTTATGAAACACATGGAAAAAGGTTTAACCTCAGTAGGCAGAGTTATCCCTGATATAGTAGTATGGTGCCATTATTTCTCATCAAGTTGGCCACAGATAAAATGAACGATATCACTATGAGTTAGAACAGATGCTATAAAATTCCCATTCCCATAGATGGATGAGAGTAGGAATTTGTCAATTGATACAACTTTTTGAAAAGTAATCTGGCAACATATTTCATTTTAGTATATTAAACTTCCATTTGGCCAAGTAATTCTACTTTTAAAAAATGCATTCTAAAGATATAAAAAGTAAATAAGGTTCCATATTCAGGAATGCTTACATATTCAGGAATTCTTATTATAATGTTTATTTGTTGTTGTTGTTAGGTGTCATTGAGTTTGCATCCGACTCATAGCGACCCTACCTACAACAGGCAAAGCACTTTAGTCAGTGCTTCTCTGCTGTTCACAGGGTTTTCAATGGCAGATTGATTTTTGGGAGAGGGTTGCCGGGTCCTTCTCCCAAACCTACAGTATCTGGTGTTCCCATGCAGTCTCCCATCCAAGTACTAACCAAGCCCGGCCCTGCTTAGCTTCTGAGATCTGATGGGATTGGATGCCACAGGGCTATGGCTGCAGGCCCATAATGTTTATAGTCAAAGAAAAAGAAAATAAAACTGGAAGTACCCATTAACATTGGCATGGTAAATGGTAAAATAAATGAGAATATTGACTGTATAGAATATTATCCAGCCTCCAAAAAAGTTATACATTTATCTCTTAATTCAGATGGACCATAATGTATTTATTGTTATTGTTAGGCACTGTTGAGTCGGGTCCAACTCATAGCAATCCTTGTAGAGTTTTCAATGGCTGATTGTTTTGGGATTGCTTCGAGAGTGGATTGCCATGTCCTTCTCTCATTTGTGTGTTGCTGGGGATTGAACCTGAGTCCTCATAGAGAGCAGTGCTCTACCAACTGAGCTAAACTCCAGGCCCAGTACATTTATTAGGTGGAAAAACTAGATAAATGACTTTGATGTAATACACCTTTGATTTTTAAAACAGCTTGTGTGTGTGTGTGTGTGTGTGTGTGTGTGTGTGTGTGTGTGTGTGCATGCAAGTGTGTGGACTGTGAACTGAACTAAGTTAGCCATGCACTACTCTTAGTGTCATATTGGTAAATAATGTTAGCCTCTTAAAAGCTTTGGGTAGGTAAAGTTAGCTACTCCCTACAATATCACTACCAGTCTGTAATAAAAGCAAATTTTACATTGAGTTCTGCATATATAAACACTAATTAGGGAGCAAGTACAAATATATAATGCCACTTGTTCTGGAAATTCAGTTAAATCTACCTCTGCCCTTTTAGTTACTTACCATCTTGCATGGCAGATTTCTTTGAGCTAAATGTAACAATATCACAGAGGCAAGATTCTGTTCCCCTTCTGGTCTATCTCAGGCTATCAGAAGTCTCCCAAAACAAACTGGACAAGTACCTCTTAGGATCAAGCCTCAAACACTATCCCTAAAGGATCAGGCTATAGATAGGGGCTTTTAAAAAATTAATAGGGACTTAAAATGATTTTTATTATAACTATAAATACATATTAATTATGTATATTAATGACTCTCACTATGACACTTTCATAATGCATATGTCATGCTTTGATCATATCCATACTCCCAGCCATACTCTTACCCTCTTCTCCCTACCTACTTCCCTAATTCCCCTTACTCTTCCCTAATAGTGCTTCTAGTCCTTCTACTACTTTCATAGTGTCTTTTTTTTTTTTTTTAACTCTACCTTCTACATCTGAGAGAAAATTTGTATTTCTGCATCTGGCTAATTTTGCCTAGATGATGACCTCTAGTTCTTTCCTTTTCCTGCAAATGTTGTTGCTGTTGTTAAGTGCCCTTGAGTCGGTATCCGACTCATAGCGACCCTACGTACAACCGGTGAAACACTATTGTCAGTGTTTCTCTGTTGTTCATAGGGTTTTGAATGGCAGATTGATTTGGGGGACTGGGTTTCTGGGTCCTTCTCCCAAGCCTCTGGTGTTTCCATGCAGTCTCCCATCCAAGTACTAACCAGGCCAGATGCTACTTAGCTTCTGAGATCTGATGGGATTGGACCCACAGTGCTACGGCTGCAGAATAGTATAGATCTAGGGAAATACACTATAGCTATAGAGAGCATTTAATACACAAGGCAAAGCCCTGGCAAAGCAAAGTATATATTGGGCCTGAGCCAGGTAAGAAAGAAGTCATTCGGAGGTGAAGTCAAGGTTAGGCAGGGGCTAAATCACATAGTTGTTGTTGTTGTTGTTAGGTGCCGTCGAGTAGGTATCCAACTCATAGTGACCCTCTTACAACAGGGGAAACACTATTGTCAGTGCTTCTCTGCTGTTCATAGGGTTTTCAATGGCAGATTGATTTTTGGGATGGGGTTGCCAGGTCCTTCTCCCAAGCCTACAGCTTCTGGTGTTCCCAGGCGGTCTCCTATCCAGGTACTAACCAGGCCCGACCCTGCTTAGCTTCCGAGATCTGACAGGATCGGATGCCACAGGGCTACAGCTGCAGGCAAATCACATAGTAGTGTTGTTGTTATGTGGCATTCATAGCAACCCTATGTACAACAGAGGGGCTGGGATTTAGCTTAGTTGGTAGAGCACTGCACTGCAGTCTCTGAGGTCCCGAGTTCAATTCCCAGCACCGCAAAAAATGGGAGAAGGACTTGGCAATCCACTTCCAAGGCAATATTGAAACAGTCAGCCATTGAAAACCCTATGAGGGTCGCTATGAGTCGGATACCGACTTGACGGCACCTAACAACAACAACAACATGTACAACAGATGAAACGTAAAACACAATTGTTGGTGCTTCTCTGCTATTCATAGGGTTTTCAATGGCTGATTGTTTTTGGGAGTGGGTTGCTAGGTCCTTCTCCCAAGCCTACAGCACCTGGTATTCCCAGGCAGTCTCCCATCCAAGTACTAACCAGGCCCAACCATGCTTAGCTTCCGAGATCTGACGGGATCAGATGCCACAGGGCTACAGCTGCAGGTATTCCTGCAAATAACATGATCATATTGTTCTTTATGGTCAAATAATACTCCATTGTATGTATACACATATTTTCTTTATCTATTTATCTGTTAACAGGCACCTAGACTGATCCCATTTCTTGTCTATTGTGAATTATGCCACAGTAAACATGGGAATGCAGGTATCTCTCATATATGCTGACTTCATTTCCTTCAGGTATGTACCTAAGAGTGGGTACCCAAGAGTGGGTACATACCTGAGGGATCATATGGAGATCATATGGTAGTTCTACTTTTAGTTTTTTGAGGAATCTTGGTACTTTTTTTCCAAACTGGCTGTACTAAATTACATTCCTACCAACAATGCATAGGATTTCTTTTTCCCCACATCTTCACCAGCATTTTTTAAAAATAATACCTATTCTGACTGGATGAAAGGATGTTGAATTTTGTCAAAGGATTTTTTGAATAGATTGAGAACATCATGTTATTTTTATCCTTGGTTCTATTTATTGATTGATTTGTGTAAGTTGAACCATCCTTGCAAACCTGGACTGAAAACAACTTGATTATGATGCATGAGCTTTTGAATGTGTTGTTGAATTCAATGTGCAAGTATTTTATTGAGAATTCGTACATATATGTTCATCAAGAATATTAGTTTCTAGTTTACTTTTTTGTTGTGTCCTTACCAGGTTTTGATAGCAGAGTAATAATGGCTGTGTAGATTGAATTTGGAAGGGTGTCTTTCCTTTCTACTTTATGGACTAGTTGGAGGAGTATTGGTGTTAGTTCTTCAAAAATCTAATAGAATTCAGCAGTGAATCCATCTGATCCTGGGCTTTCCTTTTTGAGAAATGTCTTATTATAGATTCAGTCTTATTATTACTGATTTATTTAGATTTTTTATGTCTTCTTGGTTCAATTTTGGTGCCCAGAAATGTGTCCATTTTTTCTAGATTTTCCAATGTATTAGCACGTAAGTTTTCAAAATGCTCCCTAATGATACTATGGATTTCAGTGGTATCTATTGAAATATGCTTTTTTACCTCTAATTTTATTTAATTGCATCTTTTTCTGTCTTTTGGTTAGTTGGCCTTTAGGTTTGTCAATTTTGTTTGCTTTTTCAAAGAATCCATTCTTTGTTTCATTGATCTTTTGTATTGTTCTTTCAGTCTCTATTTCATTTATTTCTGCTCTGACCTTTATTATTTCTTTCCTTCTACTGATTTTGATTTGGTTTGTTCTTGTTTGTCTAAGACCTTGACATACATTATTAGGTTCTTTTAGATACCTCTAATTTTTTTTTTTAATGTTGGCACTCATAGCTAGAAACTTCCCTCTTAGAAACACTTTTGCTGTATTCCACAGATTCTTGTATGTTGTGGTTCTACTTTAATTTGATGCTAGAAGTTTTTAAATATCCCATCTGATTTCTCCAGGGACCCACTGTTCATCCAAAAGTGCATTGTTCAGTCTCTATGTGTGTGTTATTTCTATCGTGTCTCTTCCTAGCTTCATTGTTATGAACTGATAAGATGTAGGAGATTCTTTTAATTATTTTATTTGTTAAGGCATGCTTTATGACCTAAAATGTGATCACTTTGGAAAATGTTCCATGTGCTAGTAAAAAATATGTGTATTCTGTCTCTTTTGGATGGCATATTCTGTTGATATCTGCTAAATCCTTTTGATCTGTGGTGTAAATTAACCCTGATATTTCTTCATTCATTTTTGTCTGGATGATCTATCTATTGATGACAGTGGAGTATTGAAGTCACTTATCTCTCCCTTTTTTATTGGGGCCTATATTGTCCTTTATTTTCTATAGTGTTTTTTTATATATAAAATTAAGTGCTCCAACATTTGGTGCATATATATTTATAATCATTATATCTTGTTGATTGATTGTTCCTTATATCAATTTGTAGTGCCCTTGTCTTTTCTGATCAATTTTGGCTTGATGTCTGTTTTGTTGGATATAAGTATAGCTACTCAGACTTGCTTTTAGATCCCATTTTCTTAGAATATCATCTTCCTTCCTTTCACTTTCAGTTTGTGTATGTCTTTGTTGGTGAGGTCAGTTTCTTGCAGGTAGCACAAATTATTGGACTTTGTTTTTTAATCCAATAAGCCAGTATGCATCTTTTATTCCTCCTCCCACCCCTCCTCCTCCTCCTCCTCCTCCTCCTCTTCTTCTTCTTCTTCTTCTTCTTCTTCTTCTTCTTCTTCTTCTTCTTCTCTTTTTCTCTCTCCCTCATTCGTTTGTTCTCTCTCTCTCTCTCTCTCTCTCTCTCTCTCTCTCTCTCTCTCTCTCTCTCTCTCTCTCTCTCGGCAAGATCTCATTGTGTAGCCCAAACTGGCCTGGAACTTCCTCCATTGCCCAGGTTGACCTCAAACTCCTGGTGATTTACTGCCTCAGCCTCCAAGGACTGGGATTACAGGTGTATGGCCCCACCCCTGGATTCAGTCTGAATCTTTCTTTTCTTATTTATTTATTTATTTATTTATTTATTTATTTATTTATTTATTGCAGTACTAGGAAATTGAACCGGGGCTTCACACATGCTTTGCAAGTGCACTACCACTGAGCCACATCCCCAGTCCATTTTTCATTCTTTTATCTTGAGACAGGGTCTCACCAAGTTATGCAGGCTACTTCTGGCCTCAAATTTGTGAGCCTTCTGCCTCTACCTCCTGAGTTCCTGGGATTACAAGCATGAGCCATCATGCTCAGCCAGTCTGAATCTTTTAATTGGAGAATTAAGACCATTTAAATTTAGAGGTATTATTGAAAGGAATGTACTAATTCCTGTCATTTTGTTCTTTTTCTTCTGGTTATTTTGAATAACTCACATTCATTTATTTCTCCTTTATTTACCTTAAAGACTCAGTGGTTTACTGAACTAATCATGTTTGATTCTTTCCTAATTCCCAATTGCTTTTCTATTCTTCTAGTGAGATTTATTTGTTCCCATGTTCTCATGATTGTGTTTGTCTTATTTCTTCTCCTTTGTAAAGGATTTTTAAAACTGAGACAGTCCCTCTGTGTAGCCCAGGCTGACCTGGAACTTGCTATGTAGACTAGACTGGCTTCAAACTCACATCAAACCTCCTGCCTCAGCCTCATGAATGCTGGGACAACAGGTATATACAATCACACTCAGTTCTGTACAGAATTCCTTTAAATATCTTCTGTAATACTGGATTCAGAGTCATGAATTCTTTTAGTTTATCCTTACCATGGAAAGTCTTTATTTCATTTTCAATTCTGAAGGATAACTTTGTTGGATATAGAAATCTAGGTTGCTAGTTATTTTATTTCAGGTCTTAAAACACATCATTCCATGCTCCCCTGGACTTTAGAGTTGCTACTGAAAAATTTGCTGCCATTCTGATGAGTTTGCCTTTATAAGTGACTGGCACTTTTTTCTTGCAGCTTTCAATAGTCTTTATTTTTCTATATTTATGGTGGTGGTTGTTGTTAGGTGCCGTCGAGTCGGTATCCGACTCATAGTGACCCTCATAGGGTTTTCAATGGCTGACTGTTTTGGGATTGCCTTGGGAGTGGATTGCCAGGTCCTTCTCCCATTTTTGCAGTGCTGGGAATTGAACTCGGGACCTCAGAGACTGCAGTGCGGTGCTCTACCAATTGAGCTAAATCCCAGCCCCCATATTTATGGTAGTTTAACTATAATGTGACATGGAGAGATTCTTTTCTGATTAAGTGTATTTGGAGTTCTAAATGCCTCCTGTACCTGGATATCCATATCTTTCCCAAAATGTGAAATTTTTTTCTATTATTTCACTGAATAGGTATTCTTAGCCTGTATCTTGCCTCCTTTATCTAAACTTATTGTTCTTGTGTTTGGTCTCTTAATTGTGTCTCATAGGTCTTGTATGTTCTGTTCATGATTTCTAATGTTTTTTTCTTTACTATTTTCTGAATGTGATAAATGATTTACCTTGTCTTCGAGATATAATATTGTTTCTTCTGCTTAATCTAGTCTATTGGTGAAGGTTTCAATTGAAGTTTTTATTTGATTTATTAAGCTTTTCATCTCCAAGATTTGTTTACTTCTTTCTTAGAATTTCTATGTGTTTTTTGAAATGCTTTTTCATATCTAGTACTATTTTCATTAATTAATTCAGATATTTGTTTATTTTTTCTTTCAAGTTACTGATTTTAAAAGTTAGCCTTTTGAATTCTTTGTCTGGCACTTCAGCCACTTAGATGTCTTTGGATTCAGTTACTGAGAAGTTATGAACTTTTGGAGGAGTCATATTGTCTTATTTTTTTCAGATTTCTTGTGTTTCTATATTGAGATTTTTGCATCCATTGGGATGGCTATGTCTTCAACTTTTATGTGAGGGTCTTTTTAGTGAGCAGTGCTCTTGAAAGCTTGATCCCTAGTACTTAGAGAGGAGAAAACACACTACTATAACAACAACACAAAAGGAAAACAGATATAAAAATATAGTAAAACCTACTAGAAATAACACCTACATTATCAATAATAATAGAAAGGAAAGGGGCAAGAAATAATATAGAATAAACTAAAATGTTAAAAATTAATAAACACAAAAGCACTAATCATATAATAATAAAGAGGGAACAAAGAAAAGATAAAGAAGAAACAAGATAAAATAGGAAAAGAGAAAAAAATCCAATTAAAGGATAAACATAAATAAAATTAGATAATAGTAAGAAAAAAAAAAGAAAAGCAAGCAAAAAAGTTCCTGCTAGCTGAGGTACTTAGACTGAAGAAGCTTCATCCTGGGTCCTGTAATATTGGACTCATCCAGGTATGGGAGCAGCAATGGGTTGCAGATAAGGCCTGTTGCAATTCTTCTCACCCTCATCAAGCAGTTTGGTGCTACCCTCACTTTTCCCAGTAAGTGGTTAAGGCTGTATTCACTCCAGAGGCTTTTTTGTTTAATGCACACTTAAAATCACTGCAGTCCTAGGGAGTTTTGGAGGTATGCAGGCCAGACAGGCACTGAGTCATGGCCAAGGCCCTCAGCTGTCCACCCAGGGGCATGGCAAATGTCCAAGCCATGGTATATCCCCAAATGCTTCAGAGAGTGAAAGAAATACTCAGACAACTGAGCTCTGCACTAGAGGCATGGAGTCCCAGGAATCAAGCACTCTCAGTACCAGCCCCCACAGTAAACCAGAAACCTCACAGGACTGGTCTAGCTCCTTGCCACAGCCCACATTCCCACTGCTTAAACTTCCCAGTGAGTTTTTGACAGAACATCCCCTGCTCTAGGACTGTTTCCTGTGGCTCTCTCTCACACAGTCGCTGCAGCAGGGTGTCCTCAGGCACCCTGAATTGTCATTGTTCTATGTTTTCTGATTTCCACAGTGGTTTAGTCCCTAACACTAGGCCATCTCAATGTAGCTCGTGGTTCTATCACTCTGAGAGGTGGGAAGCTCTGTGATGGGTTCTTTCTCTAATGCTAAGTTGTCTTAGGAGGAGTTGTCTGAGTTGTCTTATTTTTGGACCTAATACTTGTACTGGATTTAAAGCTTGTGAGCGCCTTGGGTTTCTCCTGTGGTGGGGACGGCTGGTCTGTTGTTATCATTGGGCTGCCTGGAGCTGCCTGCACTCTCCTGAGGTTTGCCACATCTGTCCCCTCCTCACCAGGCAGGGTTGCAGCTGGGGACTGTTTCACACTTCACTCTGAGTTGCCTTTCTGCTTTTCCATGCTTCTTAGTTTCCCCATCACTTATTTCTTGACTCTTGGAGTTCTTCCTCTCTTTTTCTCCTTGGAATATGTACTCTCCCTTGTTTTCCTGATTTCACCTCACTCACAGAGTCACAGGAAGTGTACTTCTCTTCTGCCTTCTTATCCTAGAAGTCTACCTTACAAGGACCTTAAATCCTGTCTGTGCAAGGAAATGGAATTTCTTTCGAAGAATTTAGTAAACCATATGTCATTAAATAGCACCTGTCATTAAATAGCACCAATATCACAAGTGAAGGCCCATTTTTAACATGTCTTGCTGACAAGCTAATTTTACATGTGAAAGTAACCCCATTTCTGGCATTGACTATACTAATCAGCCCTGTCCTTGAGCCATTCAAAGATGAAGATTGTTGAGGCAGTTACAGTACCTACATCTAGATTAGGACAATTGACAATTCTTGGGATATAACTTAAGCCAGTTAACATTGAGTCCAAGCATTTTAAGACAAACTAGCTATGATAATAAAGTTTGTTAGGGATAAAGAGGAGAATTCTATACAAAAGTGATTCATATTGGCTGGGTAGAAATGCAATGAAAAGTGAAGATAAAGAGAATATTAATTTGTCCTTTACAGACCTTTACATTATTTCAATCTCATGTTATGTTTTGTACTTCAAAAATTTTAGAGGATTATGAGTTTGAAGCCAGAGGAAGCCTGTGCAACTAAGTGAGATTCTGTCTCAAAATAAAAAAATTAAAAAGGGACTTGGGGTACAGCTCAGTAGTAGAGCATTTGCATGGCATGCACAAAGCCCTTGGTTCAACCCCCAATACTGCAACATGCACACATACCCACACACATATACACACTCACACAGATGTATACATATATCAAAATGTGGTACCCCATGAATATGTGCAGTTTTTATATTTTATACATCAGTTAAATAAATTTGTGTTTTAAAAATTTTAGAAACATTTTAAATTAGTAAAATAACTTTACAAAACTAAAAACAAGATTGCCTTTGCACATCTGTTTGTTTCTACATGGAACACCTCGCTCTTTTATATCACTAGCAATCTCCTCCACCTTCTCCAGTTCTCAGTTCAGGCACCACATCCTTTGGGAAGCCTTTCCTAACTGCCCTAGACAGTCCTATGAACAATTTTATGCTCCTGTAGCACCCAAAACATTTCCTAGCACACCACTCATTATAATCCCTACTTGCCTCTTTTTCCTTATAAGAGTAGGAATTTGTCTTATTCAATGTGCCTCAACACTGTGACTAGCAAGAGCACACTCATGAAAAATATGTACAAATGAATAAATATTGAAACATAGCATTCAGTTTTTTGTGAGACTTTTTATTTCACAATAGTTATGGAAAAGGCCCAATAAAAGTTAAAACTTTATTGCCCATCTAGTTTCTTATCATTGTTTTATAATGGAATATAAGAGTTGAGGCTGGTGATATAGCTCAGTGGTACATTGCTTGCCTAGCGTACACATAGATCTTGATTTGATCCCCAGCACTGCAAATATATCAGAGCATGCTAAAAAGTGTATATACCTTTTAAGAGAGAAAAAATGATGAATACAAAAGATGAATACATGTCATGTTTGACTTCTGCAATTACAAGAAGTGCTCAAAGTAGTTACTACCAGCAGAAGAAGCAAGACGTTGCTGTGCAAACCCTCCTAGATTTTCCTTTGTGCACATTGCACACAGTACCATGCACACAGTACCATGCATCTCAGACTTGTCACAAACATGTGCCATTATTAGGCATGTTGAAGATTCTATTACATACACACGCCTCCATTGTTGCTGTACTGACACAATGTTCTCAAATTTCAAATGCCACTTCAAAATGATCTTGCACTTCTCGAATGACAACTGTGCGTCTGCCATTTTCTTTGACTATCCTGCCTGTCACACGGTGGCACTAGTATTCATTTGATTAATGCCATCTTTTGAATGAACATTATAGTACACATTGCTACTGTAATTCAATTCACATTGCTACTGTAATACATAGATACATCTCTTAAAACGTGCATCCATTTTTTGTACCCAGGCATATATGTATTTTTCATCAGCATAGTTCCAACATCAATATTTGTAATCCTTCAGGAAGGAGCAAAATTTTCCTCCTGTATAAGTTACGAGACATCATAAAGTACTAGAAATTCTACTATGCCAAGCCTATATTTGAGTCTTGGATTCACCATTTATTAAATGTGGAATTTAGGAAGTGAGTTTTTATTGTTGTTTGTGTTTGTTTTTTCAATTCTAGGGATGAGACCCAGGGCTAGGAAAGCGCTTATTCTCATAAATACATTCTCTCTCTCTCTCTCTCTTACAGACATACACATACACAGAGACAGACAGACAGACAAACAGACACACACACACACACACACGCACGCACGCACACTCCTCCTTTGTAAAAAGGAAAAGATAATTCCATCAACTGTAAAATGAAATTAAAAGTACTACTTCATAGATTAATGGTAGGATCAAATGAAGTAATAAATGTGAAACCACTCTAATAACTACAGTGCAAGATGTACAAGTTTTCAGTTATAATGAAGGGGGAATAAATTATTACATTTCCTTCTGAAGCATTATGGTTTATATGTGGTTAGAGCTTAGGTGCACCACTTAATCTTTCAAGTACCTCAAAAGAGAAGAATCATAGAATCATAAAATATGAGTGCCTGAAAGCATCACAAAATCCTGGTCCAGCCTCCCCATTTTGTAGCTAGGGAAACTGAGGTCCAGAGAAGTTTTATAGCTTTACCTAGGCTACATGCCAAGTTGGTTCAACTGAGGTTATTACATACAAAAAATCACCTTAGCATATTTTTACCAACTCACTTTTTCTGTGCCTCAGAAAGGAACTGATTTTGAGCAGAATTTGCCTTGCTTTGATAGAAATACTCTTAGTCTCAAGCACAGCACAAAGACTTCTTTGAGAAATTTACTCATGTGTTGAGCACTGAATTAATTATTGCATTGACAAATGCAAATTTCCCTGAAAAATGTGTGATCTATGGGGTCAGTTCATAAATGAATCTTACTGCACAGTATTTATGAGCTTATACACGTCTTGTGCAACTCTAGTGAAACAAATACCACCAATAACTACAGCAACAAAAACCTCACAAAATCTCTGAATTTTGACAATAAAAAGAAAGGCTGTGAACTTCAAGGCCTGCCTTTCCACTGATTCTGTGTTTGGGGGAATTGTTTGGGGATGGGGGCTTGGTGTTTTGTTTTGAGTATGGTGACAATAACGATCCCTTGGTGTCGGCCTTCGGAGTGTTCAAAGCGGTGTCACGCACATTCTCACTTTGATCCTCAGAACAACCCTGTGATGGAGGCATGCAATTTCCTCAGAAAATCCACTCATGTTTTTCAACTGATCTCCTCTTTTGTTTCAGGCATATTGCAACTCAAGGAGCTATAAGTCTCAAGTGCAAAGAGTTAGAATAATTCAGAAAGAGTTTCTTTTTTGTAAAGGAGCTGTGTGTGTGTGAATGTGTTTATGTGAATGATAAAGAACTAACAATGAAATGTGGAAGTGGGTTAGTACAGAGTAGAATGCTTATAGCAACTGGAGTTACCGATTTAGATTTTTAAATTACATATTCCTCTTAATATACGGCTAAAGATTTTGTAGTTTTATTTTGGGGAAATTTTTTATTTGTCCTGGTGGTGGGAGCCGTGGTTGGATCACTTCTGTAGTAACCAATGTCACCAGCTGAGTCATAACATTTGGGATGATAACAAACTGGTGGGTGTCAGCTTAGACTCTGGAGTCAGACTACATGAGTTTAAATCCCAAATCCGATACTTGCTGCTAGTGGATTACTAGTTGTTTTACTAGTGTGTGTTATTGGGTGAGCTCCTTAACCTTTCAGATTATGACCACAGTATCTACTTCATAGGGTTGCTGTGAGAAATTAATGAGATAATATATATAAAGTTAGTATATATAGAAGCACTTACAACAGTTCTGATACAGAGCAAGTACTATATGTGTTTGCTGTCATCATCATACTATTATTGTTTCTGAATCTATGTCCCTAAAATCTCTTTTATCTAGGTGTTAGAGTGCTATATATGTGTCCTATGATGTACAAAGCTTCATAGTTTTGGATCAATATTTTCTGAACTTTTTCACATAATAAACTAATGTGAAAGAAACTTACAACACAGTGGAACTTGGAAGCTCTACACAGTGATTAAGATTCCTGGATGTAGAGTCAGAATATATGTACAAAATCTCTCCTGTACCACTCATAAGCTATGTGACCTTGGGCAAGTGACTTAATCCCCCTGAAGCTTGTTATGATAATGGTACTTACTTCAGTGGATTGTTCTGGGGCTTAAATGAGAATAAGACATGCAGAGAGCACTTACCAATGGACCCACTGTGTAGTTGTGGAATTACTACTAGCCAGCAGTAGGAAGGGAATTATAATTATACTCAGAAACTAACCTTCTATTTAAAAAAAATCAAAAGAATATCTAAAATGTAGCAGGGGCTTACTATTTGTGCTAAGCTGTATTCTGAACTCTGCATTTGCATCATGTCCTTTAATTCTCACTACAGTCTTATGATTGATACACACACATATAATCATATACCAAATATTATATGGAAAATACACACTGGAAATGGCAATACAAAAGAATTGCTTATTTCAGGGTGCTGCTGCAACTTGGACACTGAATTCCTGAAAAGTTTTTTTGTTATAGTCTCCACAGTTTCTTTTGAGAATGAAAACTGTCCTATAGGGTTACCTGACCTTTTCTTTATACTCAGTCAACCAATAATCAGCTGTTATGAATTCCAGGGCCATGTGAGAGATTCAAGATGTGGTCTTTGTCTTTGGGGAGTTCACAGTAAAGTTGAAGAAATACTGGAACTCTAAGCTGTTCAAGAATAATTATACATCTGTGGCACTAAATCTGTGCGTACTTAGTAGCACATAAAAATAGTGTCAGCCTAGTTTCCAGAAAAGGCACAGGAAGGTAATATAACAGAAATCCAGTAAGAATAAGGGCAAGTTTCCTATTTTCCTTAGTGGAGGGTCTCTAAGCCATGAAAAGATCTACCTCCATGGATCTTGCTCTAACTTATGCTTATTTCAAGCAAAGACCCCAGCTTTTTCAGCTGGTATCATTCTCTGTAAAATGAGAATAAACTAAAAATTTCCTCATGGGTGGTTAGGTTGTGGTTATCCCATCATATGATACATGAAATGAAACCCTTTTCATATCAGTTAGGGTACTTTCTGTTGTAAGAAACAGATAACAAATTTTAATTTGGGCTTATAAAATACAAGGAACGTATTTTATTTCTTAAATCCATTGGTGAAACCAGGCACAGTGGCGAACGCCTGCAATCCCAGCAACTCGCAAGGTGGAGGCAGGAGGATTGCAGGTTCAAGGTCAGAGGCAGCCTGCATAACTTAATGAGACACTATCTCAAGAAAAAAATTTGTAAATGGACTTGGGGTACAGCTCAGTGGTAAAGCACTTGCAAAATATGCACAAAACCCTGGGTTCAACCCTCCCTTATTGAAAAAATAAATCCATTGGTGGATTAGGCTTTAGAGACAGCTTGATTAGAGCTCTACTTCTATTTCTTTATAAATTCCTGTCAGTTTTCTTTCTCCTGTAATGGCTTTATCTTCAGGATAGCTTCCAATGTTTTTCAAAGTATGGTTCTGAAACCACCTTTGACAGACTCTCCTGTTGAACCAGAATCTTGGGGCATACATATTGGGTAGAGGGTGTGTAGGAGTCTAACATTGTGGCAATATTCCAGGAGACTCAAGGACACTAAAGATTAGTGTCTTTCCTCATCATGCTCAATTTCATCCCCAGCCTCCAGATCACCCACACAAGCCTCTTGAGCCACTTGTGCAAAACCATGTTTGTCATCTTCTGTTGCAATAAAGGTGTGTAAGAAGTAAGCCCTGAAACTCAGTGGTATAAGAAAGAGCATTTATTTTATCTCTTATGGTTCTGCAGACAGCCTGGGGCTATGCTGTTACCAGTGCATTAGGAGGAGGGAGAATGGCTGGTTAGCACTTAAGCAGAAACAGGCCTTGCTGCCTTAATATTATAAATCCTTCATTGATGATAATTTCCTTTGGCTCTTCTTCCTCTATTCCTATTTTCAATCTAGTTCTACAAGTTTATGGTCTGTCTTCTCTGTACTTGGGCCTACCCTGAGCACTTGAGAAACATAACTCAATTTATGATGAGAGATTTGGGCACTGATTTACACTAACGTGTAAATGATCTATTGGATCTATTCTCCGCATGACTAGTAGGATTTGTAACTATAGGAGAGCAAAAGTGTCCAAGTGAGTGGAGATAGTAGCACCCTATGGACACAAAGGCAGAACACAAACAGGGTTGCTGAAGGCTGCATCAGCCTATTTTGCTAAGATCTTATACTTTCAAAAGACATATTTCCCAGAACCCATAACAGAGTTGCACACTCAGTTCACGATCAGCAAATTCCTCATTAATTTCTTTATTCAATAAATGTTTATGCATCTGCTGTATGACAGGCAACAGATACTAGTCAATTGGTTAATGTGACAAGCAAAACAGTGCCTCCAACAGGTCCTCATTTTTCTTCACTCACTACTTCTAAGAAGCATTGGTACCATAGATCCAACCAGCCAGGTTATCAGCCGGGCTCTGTGAACTATGAGTGCTGTGCAAATGTTGGAGTTTTCTGTTATTATCAATATCATTATGAAACAGAGATAAGGGACTTAGGATATAATTCCTGCTTCAAGTTCCAGGAGGATGGAGACTCATGGGATGAAGAAAGAACACTAAAACTATTCTTTGATCATTCCTTTGATCAGGGGCTATATCCCCAGGAGCTGTGGGAGGTGCTGAGGGTGCAGTGATGAACAAAAGGGGCCCAATTTGTGTCCTCATAAGTGAAGGCCCAGGGACATGTGTTGATTAAAACTTATTGGAGCCAATCTTTATTGACTATTCTTTCTGTAGAAGGCCATGCACTGGGCAAGTGTGGACTAAAAAACAGAACAAACCACCACCACCACCAGAAACATTTTTACACGGAAGGAATTTACAGACACAGGAAAAAGCAACAGGAATGGTATGTTACAATTGCTGTCATCTGATACATACTTGTGGAGCCAGAGAGCACAGATGAGGCTGCCATTGCTTCTAACTGGGGAGGAGGGAGTCAGAAAAAGTCACAAGGAAACATTGACATGGGCTGGGCTTAGAAAGAATGGCATTCACCAGGTAGATCTGTGACTATTGGGTCATGATTTTGTTCTAATGGTTGATACTGGACCATTCAAAATACACAGCTTCAGAAAATACTTAAAGTGGGAACAATGGCAGCAGAGTAGACTTAGGCTTAATTTGGCTCATTTGCAAGCAGTTATTTAAATGACTTTGTCATTAGTAAAATACCACTCTGAGTAGCAGGTGTTTGAGGTGTATTTAGTGTTTCTTGTTTTAACTATCTTTCCTACATATTGCTTACCAATCTGAACAATGACAAAGTAAAAAAAAAAGAAAGAAAGAAAGAAAAGAGGAGAGAGAAGAAAAAGAGGAGAGGGGAAGGGGATGAGAAAGCAGGAGAGAGGGAAGAGGAGGAAAGAAAAAAGAAATGGAAGGAAGGAGATAAGGAAGGCAGGAAGATTAATTCTGATAGTACATTCATGTGGAGATTAGACTCCAGTGCAAAAAAGACACCAGTTCTAAAAACGAGGAAGATAGCCTGGTACTAAATGAAGTATAAGACAGCATGTTGAAAGAGTCAAAAGAATAACAACAACAACAAAAACAAAAAAGCCAGAAAAATAAGTCAGAAAAGAAAGATGGTAGAGCAATATCCAGCAGAGATGACCTAATTCCAAAAATAGAGAAACTAGGACCTTGGTCTATTTACTGAAGAAGACAGAGAAAAAGCAATGTAAAAGTTGCCCTCTTGCAAAAAATCACCTAAAAAAAAATGCTCCAGAAGATGAAACTTGTGTTGTTAGGTGCTGTCCAGTCGGTATCCAACTCATAGTGACCCTCATAGGGTTTTCAATGGCTGACTGTTTTGGGATTGCCTTGGGAGTGGGTTGCCACGTCCTTCTCCCGTTTTTTGTGGTGCTGGGAATCGAACTCAGGACCTCAGGGACTGCAGCGCAGCGCTCTACCAACTGAGCTAAATCCCAGCCCCCAGAAGATGAAAAGCAGCTAAAAATTGGCGTTTGCAGAAAAAGAAAAATTAAAACTTTATATTCTATGTAAGGTTAGCAAGCTAAAAACTGTCACCCCAAAGCCAATCAGAATTGTGCTCTGGGGGTTGTTGACTTTAAATCATATCAGGGTTGTTTCCTGTCCTTCTATTGAGACTTTGCCCCAAAGTAATTTCCCACCTTAATAGGGGTTTCTATTTGTCACTAGCTAAATCCTTTTCAGTTTTTTTGCAAGACAGCAATTGAAATAATCTCCTGAGACGAAGACAAAGCCAGCCTATTTCAGAATGCAATGCTGAGTCCTAGAAAGGTCCATTCTTTAAAATACCCAAAACTTCTGGGTGTTGTGGCTCATGCCTATAATCCCAGTGACTCAAGAGGATCGCAAGTTCGAGACCAGAAGCAGCCTGCATGATTTAGTGAGAACTTGTCTCAAAATAAAAAGTTAAAAAAAAAATGGGGTTGGGGTGCAGCTCAGTGGTACAGCACTTGCAAAGCATGCAAGCAAGCACAAGACCCTGGGTACAACCCCCAAGTACTGCAAAAAAACAAAACAAAACAAAACAAACAAAAACCCTCCAAACCAGCCAAGCCTGGTGACACATGCCTGTAATCCCAGCAACTCAGAAAGCTGAGGCAGAAGTATCACAGGTTCGAGGCCAGAGGCAGTCCTCACAGCTTAGTGAGATCCTTTCTCACAATAGAAAATATAAAAAGGTATGACTCAGTGGTAGAGCATTTGCAAAGTATGCACGAGGCCCTGGGTTCAACCACCCAATACTGGGGTGGGGGGACAACAGCACTCCAAAATCCAGGCAGCTGCACATGACTTGATTTTCAAATAGAGTCTTGGGACTGTCACTTCACTGGGGATTTGCCCTTTAAACTGCAGACTGACAGGCATCAAATGATACCCATCTTCTGCCACCAGGGAGTCCGGGGAGAATTTTTACATTTCACAGCTGAACCAAACTTCACAATGCACCAGTGAAGAATTGGTAAAAGCTTGGGCTAGAGTGACGGTCTTCAAATTGGAATACTAATGATGACCTTTAATGAAGCCTGACAGTACAATCTGTTTCTCATTGTTGCTTAAGTGCGGGCTCCCAAGCACACCCTGGCTTTCAAGGCAGAGACAGACTGGGATAAATGGGCCCTGCTGGTGAGCAGGCCTGAGCGCAGCTGATCTTTCAGCCGGGATTAAATTAATTAAAGTGATTCTCTCGGCCAAAGAATTAGTCTTTTATCTGTCATTATTGTATTGTTTATTAATCTCCAATGGAGGCTAATTGGTATCTGAGCTTTTGGGGGAGAGGGACCTTAGAGTGATAGGGATGAAATTGTCCTCATTTGGAATAGGGAGAAGAGGAAGGGTTGCCTTAGTTCTAGAAGTGAAATGAGCTTGTTAATTTAAGACCTTCATCAAAAGACTACAACAGCCTAAGGCAAGAACAGTAAGACAAAACGAAACTATAAGGAGAAAGGTTTAGCTGTGTTGTTGGCTCTGCCCCAGATTATTAACCAATGGAATAATCACAAAGAAACCTGCTATATGCAGACTATTGTGCCAGAGAATTAGAGACACCCATTCACATGTCATGGTTCCTCAAATAAGGTGCTCTGTATTTAAAGAGATGCCCAAGTTCCATGCCCCAGAAGGGTCTGAGAAAATGTGAATACTTTGTGGCACAAGCACTCATTTTGACAGATAGTAAGGAAAATGCAATTGGTAGTGTTGAAGTTTATCAAAGCTAGAGTATTTCTTAGGTAGGAGAAAGGGGCCAGGGCAGCTTGGAACACTGAGATGTCACCTGAGTCCAAAAGGAAAATAATCTCATTTTCTACTCTGCCTTTAGTTCTACTTTCAGGGCTCAGGTGAATTTGGAAGGATGATCAGGGGAAGGGATCCAGGGGTTGGGCAAATGTGGGAGGAGTGTGTACCCAAGGTATCTTGCTAACCAGGAAAAGAGAGAACCAAAGGTCTGTTTGATTTAGTAAAAGCAGTATATTTTTTTAGGTTGCAAGTGACAGAAACCTCATTTGTCCCTTGCCTTCATGGTCATTCCAGAGAGGGTATTCTGGGAGAATTCCTACTCTGAAAGGTATCTTGAAGGTTCTCTTCCTATTGGTTTGAGTTTTGGGGTAAAGATATGGCAAATGATGGTGATAATTACAAGTTGCTATTTTGCCAGCAAGGGGGCTTCTCTGCCAATGTCAACCCTTAAAACTTCAGGTAGGCTGCTAGCCTATTAGAACTGTGTCAGTGACAGCAAGCTAATGTCCAAAGCCAGAAATCTTGGTTTGTGATTCTTGACAGTAGACTCCATGTTTGTGGTCTGTCTCTTAGCAACAGTCCTGCCACTTGGATACTTTTCCACTCTGATCATTAGGTGCCATCTTAGCCTCAGCTAAGCAAAATGACAGCCTTAGAAGTAAAATAGCTGATGTTTCTCTTGCCTCCAGGCTGTGTCTCAGTAGACAGAGGTCTACCACAGAGTCAGATAGGGAGTACATGGCAGTAGGTATTTGGGTGGAATAAAGAGGGTCAGGCTACCCCATTTCCACAATTAATCCAGAGCCAAAACTTATTCTGCTCTGTGTTCTGTCTCTTTGTTTCATGGGCTGTGCCTATAGGGTGGGATAAAGGTTTCAGCTTTCTCAACTCAGGCAAAATACAACGATCCTGAGTCATTGACCACACAAAACGGAGTCCTCAATTCCTTTTTGTTGCTCCTGCTCACCTGCTGTGTATGAGAGTCTCACAGGGGCTCCAGCCCATTGGTGGCCACCTCCACCCATGCCTATGATAGTAGACAGGTGCCCCTTCATTGCTAGAACTCATCTGGTGTAATCTAGGCAGAATCCCAAGGGGTTTGCCCAACGTGGGCCACTGTTAATGCAGCTAGTGCCCCTGGTGGGAGAGATAGGCCTGCTGTGTCCTTGCTGGCTCTCATCTAGTGTGGGCTGGGTAAAGCAAGACCTTTGACCTGCAGGATTCCCCACTTCTGGTCTTCTGGTTAGAGAGCAATATTTTTTTTTCATTACAGTACTGTTCCAGATAATTTCACCCCAAAAGCATCTGCATTATCTATATTATTTTGCCTGAGAAAACAAAGCATAAAGCCTAGGCCAAAATTTCTATAATATCTACTTTTTAAATACACATCATTATCTCTAACAGGCATACATATAACCCAGGAAGTGCTTCAGAGCAAATGGATGATTAGTGCTTTCAAACAATCAAATTGCTTTCCTGGTTAGCAGCTCAACTCTGGGTTCTAGTAGTTTCTGACACCTAGTTTGTGCTTAGTAAATTTTTGCCAAATGAATGAATGATTATCAATTGGACCTTGGTAAAATACTAAGACCTCACACACATGACATCAGAGAGTGGACTTTTTGTTGTTGTTGTTGCTGTGGTTAATATTTTACTATAGTAATTTCACCATACTTTTTCCATTTTTGTTAGTAATTTTTTAGTGTACAACTTAATGGGTTTCATTATGACATTTCCATACATGCCTATCATTGTACATTGTAGATAGCAGATTAATTTAGTGGCTCATTTTATTTTCAAAGAATATGGGTTTTAAATGGGCAGTAATTCAAAGATTTCCACTGGACACACTCAGCAGGCCTACTAGCAATACTCACAATATGTTTATAATCCCAAATTTCAGTTAAGATCAACATTGCTGCCTTATTGTATAGAGCAGAGCTAGGACATCAGTATATTTGGTGATCGTCTTAGCATACTCAGATGACAAAATAGAGCATGAGGCAAAAAGATTTAAAAAACTTCACCCAACCATTGCTGCCAACCAAAGATTGTGAGGTTAAATTTTATAATATATGCCTGTCATACTTACATAATATTAACAATTATACAATTGTATGTGCTGCCTAGGTTATAAAAGTTCACAAATATGCCCTTAATTTAGAATTTCAACATAACATGGTAGAGTAGAAAGCAATTACTTTTATACTGGTGTACTTGATCCCATTCCTGGCTCTAATGTTCACCTGGCATGGGGCTCAGGCAGCTTATAAACCTCTGAGACTCCTTTCCTCTTCAGTAAATTGGAGACAACAGTAAAACCCACTCCAGAGAGTCATCACTGAGTGTCCATTTACACAACATACGATACAAAGGTACTTTTATGTTAAATATTTAATTTAGGATGATTTGGATTTCAAGTCACAACATAAATTTCAAAGTAGCTTTAAAATACAGAGAATGTGTTGACACTCAGAAGAAAGTCCTGAGATGTGTTAAACTCTGCCTCTTTTCTCTACACATCTCTGTTCTTTGGTGTGAATGTATTCATCATCAGGTTGGCTTCATTCATAGTCTATACATGGCTGCCAGCCACACTCTGGGGTACAGACTCTAACTCACATCCTTGGAACAAAGTCACTTTCCACAGCCTTCAAACAAAGATTCTAAGTTTCACTGTGATTAGACCACTCCTGAATAATGTCAAAGAGGTCAGTATTGTCTGGATTGGCCTAAACCAACCAGCAACCACCAAAGGATGAGGTCAATCCCATCCATAGTGTGTTGATGCTAAATAATGAGTGATATTTTTCCAAAGGAACATTAGGAATGAGAAAACAAAGGTTGAGTAGGCATAACTTTCCACTCCATTGTATAGATGGCACAGCTTTATATTCTGATGGATACTAGCATCAGAGTGCAATTTAAAATACATAACTTTATACACCTCCGTGTTAATTTATCTTACAACTTTGCTTTAAGATATTTAAGTGGTTCAATTTATGATACTTCTTTACTTTTTGTTGCCACCTCTCAAATCACTGAGATTATTCCAAGGATAAGAGCCATATTTTACAAACATTTAGCTTGCAACATATGAAAGAGTTTAGAAAACTGCACTATAACAGATAGCACTCCAGGCACAATGGTACACACCTGAAAGCTTAGTAGCTCAGAAAGCTGAGGCATAAGGATCGTGGGTTTGAGGCCACAGGCAGCCTGTATAACTTGGTGAGATGCTGTCTCAAGATTTAAAAAAAAAATTAAAAAGGAGCTGGGTGTGCAGCCTTAGTAGTTGAGCACTCGCCAAGTATGTGCAAGGTCCTGGGTTCACCCCACCCCAGTACCACACATACACAAAAAAACAGATCTTCTCCTTGCAACTCTGCTTTTCAGTATGGTTCCTTGAGTTTGTGAATGTTGACTAGGATGTTAAGATCATATGATTCTCTGGATATGGTTTACAAGTTCCAAAAACAAACAGCTCAGCCAAGACCTTATTAAACCAGAGCCACAAATTTCTGAAATAAGTGGTTCACTGGCTCTTAGTATAATAGCACTAATCATTTATGCAACAGCTTAACTTGTATAAAGATTTATGGTTCACAAAATGCTTAAAGAAGGTATAAGAGCATTGGACAGATATTGAAATTTTAGATTTTAGGCCTATGGTTCAGACTCCTGAGTTAATGGTTATCTAATAGAGAATGAAAATCAATCATTACTAATATTCCTAGTAGCATAATTGCTTAAGACCTAAACTCTAAATCTTTATTTCTTTCCCTACTTTCTAATCTCATATGGCTTAAGATCAAAGTCTGAAACTTTATAATAACTGTATTTTCTCATGTATCTTTGGTCATATGAGTCTCATGACCTCCTTTGAGAGAGAGATAAGAATTATTAGCTTCACTTTATATACAATGGAACTGTACCTCAAAAAGGATAAAGAGCTTGCCTGAAGGTCAATTGGGAAGTATCAAATCCAAGTGTTTTGATTCCAAGTTCAATAGTTTTACTACAAGAGCTTAATATGCACATTTGGCAATGTATGGGGACGGCCACAAAAATGTCAAATTTTCTTTGGGCTCCATGAGAGGACACAGACATCTGTTAGTCAGCTCTTGGAATCAATTAGTAAGATAAGAATGGCATTTTCATCCTTGGGGACTTTTACAAGATCATAAGAGTCTCCAGCTTAATCTGAACAGATACTAGAAGAAGAGCTGAAGGATTTAAAGACTCCTCCAAACCTTAAATTCTGGAATTCATAATTCAAAGGTAGATAGCCTTTCCAAGAGCTTTGATCACATTGTGAAAAATTACTTATCCATCTCAAAACATCTGTTTCTGGCAATCAGCATGTTTTATTAACAGGTTCACTTCTGAACCAGGACCACAGAAGGACTAATGTTCCTTGGCCATCCATTTTGCCTCAGGAAAGACAGTAATATCCACCAAATTAATTCATGTTGTCTCTATTGGAATGGTGTGATCTCCTCCATGAGACTTCCAAGGAAAGTGCTATCCAATTTTAAATTAGAGAATCTGATGTGCAGGTGAAGTCATTTTTGCAGCCACTGACCACAGCTGTCCAACTGATAATCATTCCTCTCTTTCTGTTAGAAAAGGTTTGGTTTAAGTCACTAGTTAGAAAAATAGAACTTAATGAAGTTTTTCTACAAAGAATATGTTTTTATTTTTTGTTTTGTAGTCTGTTATGTATTGTCCTTGCACTTCAGATACCTGCAGTGTACATTTCACTACATAAGCACAATGCATTTAAGACTGTAATTGTGATATGCATCTTCAAAGCACATTACAAAAGTTATTATTTTGCTATAAGGAATAAGTTGAGGCAGATGTTTTTGGAGTTACTGTGGTAGTTGGTGAATCATGTCAAATGTAACATGGATATATGGGTGTTATTTTTTGTTGTACTTGCATAATAAAACTATTGCCAAATTATATTATCTTTAAGTATACATTTGTATTTTGGTTTTATTGTTTGTTTTTGTTTTTGTTTTTTTGAGGCAGAGTCTCTCTTTGTCACCCAAGTTGGCCTGGAAAACAGGCTGGCCTTGAACTCTCATCATTCCTCCAAAAGCTTGGAATACAGACGTGCATTGCCAAGCCCAGCTTGGGTATTTTTGTTTTAATAAGCATACATAATTATCTAAAATAACAACAAATAAGTGTTTATTTTAAAATTTACTATGTTTTTATTTTAATAGATTAGTGCCAAAAAGGATATGAAGCAGAATGCTATATTTTACTTAAAAAGTAAGATTTAAACAATATTTATAAATATTTCAACCCCATAAAAGAAACATAAAATATTAGCAGCTAACTTCACTCTCTTCTTTCTGCTTATGTACAATTTGAAAATTGTCTTAATTTTTTCCACTTTTCAATTCTCATATTAATTCTTGTTTCAAAATGAATTGGTCTAGGCCAGTAAAAGTGGTAGAAATTTTTCTGAACCTGCAGAATATGTACTGCTCTTAAATGTCAGATTGTCACACAATGATCTCCATTGGACCAGGGAGCTTCAGTGACTCCTTCCACTCTTGGTGCCCTTTCCTTTTAACTTTCACCAGCCAATACTTATTTGCTGAGGATTCATCCATAGACCTTTGCTTTACAATGATTGACGTGTGGTAGGAGGACTGTTAGATGTGAAGGTGAATTCTTTTCATCAGTTAAGGTGTGGCAGCCTTGTTGACTAGAAGATATAAGGCTATCATTGTTACTGTTATTGGATGCAGTACTGGGATTTGACAAGAAAAACTGGATTATGAATTCTTGGTTGGCTGGACTCTATTCATAAACCTTTCCCTTTTGGGGGTAGTACTGAAGGTTGAACTCAGGGTCTCATGCATACTTTGCAAGTGCTCTACCACTGAACTGTGTCCCCAAACACATTTTTTACTTTTTATTTTGAGACAAGGTCTCTCTAAGTTAGGCAGGCCGCCTCTGGCCTTGAATTTTCAATCATCCTGCCTCAGTCTCCCATGTTGCTGGGATTACAGGCATGTGCCAGGGCACTCATCTCATAAACCTTTCTGTAACAATATTTTAGCAGGTAATAAGACATTTTCATCTGCTGTGGCTCTGCAAGAACTCTAATTTCTATATTCAAATCAGTTCTACTGATTTCCATAGTAATTAAATAATTTTTCAACATGAGAATAAATGTAGCAAGATAAGCTAATTAACATTTGTCACCCATGAAGAGAATGAAAATGAACTGTCTGCAATTGGCATCAGCTTGTATGTTACCTGTCTTGTTCAGTGGTTCAGTTCAATGGTAAGTTTTATGAAAATAAATTTTGGTGATAATGTTGTTGTTAGGTGCCATTGAGTCAGGTCCAACTCTTGGAGATCCTATGTACAACAAAACAAAACACTCCCTGACATACCCATGCCTGGCACTATTTTCAGTGCTTCTGTACTATCCACTAGGTTTTCAATGGCAGATTGTTTTGGGAGTGGTTGCCAGGGCCTTCTCTCTAGCCTGTACCTGGTATTCACAGGCGATCTCCCATCCAAGGACTAACCAGGTCGACCCTGCTTAGCTTCTGAGATCAGGCAGGATTGGATGCCAGGGTGCTGTGACTGCAGACTTCGATGATAATAATGGTTATTAATAATGTTGCAGCTATTATATCCTAAGGGTTTGCTATAAATTGTCTCAATTAATCATCCCAAAAAATCCTGTGCCCCCAAAAAGTCATTTTACAAGTAAAGAAATTGAGACACAGACAGATACCCAGCTAATACATAGCTGAGCTAGTATTTGAATATGGCTCTGTCTGCCTCCAAAGCCCATGCACTTTAGTTTGAAAGTAACAAGACATAAAACCTAGAGCTACAATCCAAATACTCTAATAATTCTAAATGGTCCAGTAAGAAAACAACACTGATCTTCTTGTTTTAAAAACGTAAAAAGTTACTTGTTAAAATTAGGAAGAACCAAAGAGACAAATCCAGAATATGAATCTTTATGCAATGAGTCAATAGCATTAAAAAAAAAAAAAAGACCTGAGTATCTGTTCTATCTAGACTAAAAGAACCCTAAGGAAGGGACAACCAAATACAATTCATGGCCCTTGTTTGGTTACTGATTCAAACTAACTGTCAAATGATATCTTTGAAACAATTGCAATTGTTTGACTATGAATTGGATGTTAGATAATAAGGAATTGATAATGGCTTGTACTTATATAAAAACAGCAACAACAACCAAAAGAAAACAAATAAGCAAAACAAAACAAAACAACAACAACAAAAAAACAAACACAAAAAAACCCCTCCATATCCTGTAGGATTACAAACCAAAGTAGGGAGGAACAAAATAGCATGATACCTGGAATCTACTTTAAAATACTTCAGAAATGTATTAGAGAAAAGAGACATTTGTAACAAGAGGGGCAAGCTCTTGTTAATTATATTATCTGAGTGATGGATGTGGAAACTTAACATAGAATTTGTGTTACTTTTGTGTGTATTTCAGTTTTTCATAATAAAGGCCCTAAAAGAGCTACTTGTGTTAATTTTGTTGACAGCTTCATAAGTAGGATGCTGTAATCCTTATCCCAAAGCTTTGAATTTTAATGTTATGTTTAGGTACAAGCCGATGTATAAATCCAAGCTGTCCTTGCTGAAATACTAGCACTGTACTGCCCTCTTGCGCTGTCCACTGAGTTTACAGTATCAGGCCTTGATTAAAATCCCCTTACTATCTTCCTCCTACAAGATCTTTCCTCTTCAATTCAATAGCTTTTTGCCCACTAGTTTTAAATTTAAATTGAGGTTTTAGAAGGCTCTTAGCAGATAATAGTGCCTTTGTGCCTGTTGGAATCCTGAACTCATGCTCTCCTGCACTTGAGGTTTTCCCCCTTCATTGCTCTCTCTCAACAGTAAACTGCATAAAAGTGATAAAGACCCCAAAGCAGCCAGTTTCCAAGAACTGAAATTGAAGGAAAACTGCAATATTTATCAAATTGAGAAGTTTCCTGTGTTCTGGTTATCCATTTTTGCAATTACTTGATTATGAATTCTGAGTTATAAATTATTAATTGATGTTAATCAGATCTCCTGAAAGGAACCACATTGGATAAATGGCCAAACTGATGAGAAATCCGACTCAAACGTATCCATAAAATGAATTAAACAGAAGAAAGAAAAAACCACTAAGAAATTCTTTAAAGTGAAAAATGCTAAAGATATAATAAGACTCTCTGCCAAACTAAACCACCCTAAACAATTTTTTTTGTGAGAAATGCTAGGGTATTTTTTAAACCAAACTGTTAACTTCATTTCAATCAAATTACCTTCTCTCAAATCATACTTGACTAAATTGTGTCCAATTTGCTTCCAGTCAAATCTTCTGTTACCTGCATAACCAATCTTAATGAAGAATTTAGTCGCCAAAATGAGATTTTTAATCTCTTTTACTCATAAATGGCATGCTTTGGGTTCTTTTTGCTTTCTTTCTTTTTTCTTTTCAACGTTATATAATTTAATCCTCATAAAAATTTGGTCCAAGTTATTATTTCTACTTTATACCTGAGGAAACGGAGACACAATGATGCAAAGGGATTTGCCTAAGGCCACATACCTGATAAATGGCAGAGCTAGGATGACACCCCAAATCTTTTAGGATTGTATGCCAAATCCTTGAGAGAAGGACATGTCAGCCCACTCCCAAAATAATCAGCCATTGAAAATCCTATGAATAGCAGAGAAGCACTGACATAATGCTGGGCATGGCACAGTGTAGGGTAGTATTTTATCCTATTGTACATAGGGTCCCTTTGAGTCAGACCCAACATGATGGCCATGATGGCACCTAACAACATGCCAGAACCAGTTCTATCACAGAGCTTGGCAGCATTCACACTCAGTTTCTATGCTCTTACACACGCTCACAGTATCTTACTTTGAAGTCTTCAAGAACCAGCTCATTTTAAGGGCGCTGATATATCTGTCAGTAAAGGTGCATCCCTGTGTGCATGTGCACATGTGCTTTCAGCTCTGCAGTGTGAGGATGGGCACAATTCAAACAAAAACGATTTTGACCAATGTTATCAAGTGTAAAATGTACTCAAGTACTCTACTGCCCTCCAAGTTGTCCAATATAGTCAAGAAAAGCAAACACACATGTGTTCATTCATTCATTCTTCATCCAGCAAATATTTACTTACTGCCTATGTTGGTCAGGTACCATTCTAGGTATTGAGGATATCAGAGCAAACAAAAAAGTTCCTGTCTTCATAGAATGTTCATTCCAGTAAATCAGTTAGTGAACAGTACAGTACAGTATGTAGTTGAGGGATAAATTTGGTGGCTCTGACTGTAGTAATCATGATGAATACTCAGGGTAAGGAAAAGTCTGTGAAGGTCTGAATAACATAGAAACACAGCACTGCCATAGAGCCACAACTAACCAAGGTCACATCATATCACTTCTGAGAATAACCTGTTTTACAATAAGAGGAAGACTGAAACTGCATTAAAAATCTTGATTTTTCTATTTACAAGTTACATAATGAGTTTTACACTCCATTTCCCCAAAATATTAGTTACTACCTCATCTCTACTTCATAAAACTATTATGAGGATTAAAAGATAAAACAGATAAGATATGGAAAGTACTTAGTACATTAACTGCTATAAGCAAGAAATTAATATAGCTGCTGTATCAGGATTCTTTCTGTTGCAAGTGATTTAAACAAAAGATGAATGTGTTGGTTTGCATAATTCTATCAAACACCACCTTAGGACCAAATCTCTGTCTATATATTGATTGTCTGACCTTTCTCTACCTCTGCTCTGACTACACTCCCAGACATCCTCATGCCAAAATGGTATGATGGCTTGCATTAGAACATGCTACCCCAATATATGGAGCCTGGGAATGTTGAGTATTTAAAGCTGAAAGAATTTGAGAAATGGCAGGAATCTGTCCTTTCCCTGCCTTTCTCTCCTGAAGCAGGTCATAAGACCCTCAAAAAGAGATGTCTTCCTTATAACGGGTGGAGATGAGTGTCCTTATATATGAAGACGAAGGGACATTGAGAAGAATGAGTGAACAGACCTTGCTGAGTTCCTCCAAGCTTACTAATTACCCTTAGCTCAAGCTCTGTCCTATCACATCCTTCCACCCCTCATAAAGTATAAAAACATTCAGGTTTAGCCATTTCTTTGGGTCTTCCTGTCCTCATGAAACTCACAAGTCAGATGAAGCACATAAATTTGTGCACTTTTCTCTTATTAATCTGTCTTTTGTTCCTGTGGCCCTGGTTGAGATCTTACAAGGGTAGAAGGATAAGAAATGTACCCCCAACACACACAGATGATATCCTTACAGTTCCAGGTCCAATGAGAAAGACAGGACATTTCTTTCTTCAATAGTCACAGCTAAATTCAAAAATTATGTCCTGTGAAGCCTGATTGAACTATGCTCCTGTCCCTAAAACAATTGCTGTGGCAAGGGGGAAGAAATATTTAGATTAGCTATAAGTGAATCAGGTGCCCACCATTGGAGTGGAAGATGAAGCTCATTGTAGCAGGACCTGCTGGACTGGAAACAGGAAGGGATGAATTCCACAGAGAATGTGAATAGATGCTGGATAGTAAAACACAACAGTTGCCCACCCCAACGTCCATCACTAATTTATGTAAAAATAAATGCTAATGGATGACAGTGAGGAGTACAAAGTATGCATGCATTTTTAAGAAAATATATATAATTAAATAGAAATTTACAGTTTTGGAATCTCCAAGAAGTTCACACTTCTGTCTGCTGTAAATAGTGTTTCAATGTATTTTCTCAGTATTTATTGAGCACCTACTAAGTGCCAGGCGCTAATCTAGATGGCAGGAACACACTAGTGAACCAAACAGAACCCTGTCTTTATGGAGTTCTAGAGGGATGTTCACCTCCCACCCACCCAAGCTTGCGCTCACAATGAGACAATTGGACCTGGGCATTCATTCTTCTTCCCTCTCTTCAGTGTTCTTTTCCATGAGGAAAAAGAATTGTATTTCTTAGTTTTCTTTATATCATAGCTGACAGGGCCTTTTACTCTCAAGGGACATTCCATGTCTCTTCCTCTTGGCTTTCCCCCAGATGGAAAAGAAAAGTCCAAGCTGTGTGTTACTTTCTAGGCCCTTCAATCTCTAGTAGTTACTTTGAAGCTTGAGATATGAACCATGTCCATTCCTTCATGTGTGTACTCCTGGCATAGTCTTTGCAGTTGGTCATTGATTTGGTTTGGTCAGAAAGGTGATTGTGAAGTCTGAATCAACTTAGCCATCTTTTCCTGAATGTCTAGCATTTATTGTTTATTGGTGTGCATTGTTTTGACCATACCATACCATGGAAGAACTGAACACTGACTTTAAGATGGAGAACTTTATGTATATGGCCTCATTTAATTCTCTCCATAATTTTGAGAGATGTAGTTATTAGTTCCCATTTACAGGCTTCAAAAGGTTAAGAAAATTCTCTGTGCTAACACAGCTGATGGGTGGCAGAATTTCATCTTCTCATTTATAACAACGAGGGGGTTAGATTGGTATGACTCCCTTTCTAGCTTGTGGTTGCTTGAATGTATGATATAGCTGAATTCTTGGGTCTCAGTAGTATTGAATGAGAATTAATGGAGACTGAGCTCTTAACTATGACATTATTCTGAGCACCCTGCATAGGTTATCTCACTTGATCTTCACAACATCCAATGAGGAAGGAACAACTGTCATCCCATTTTACAGAGCACAAGGAAATTAACAGCTAGAAAATGTCAAAACTGAGAATTGAGCCCAGATGTCTCACTCCAAGATCTTTAATCTTGATTCCAGTCTTCCTCTTATTGTAAAACAGGAATAACCTGTTTCATCTTTTGTTTATTCCTATTCCTATTCCTATTAAAAGATGAACAGGAATAACCTGTTTTACAATAAGAGGATTCCAAAGCCTCTGACCTTAACTATTATACATACTTCCTCTGAAGTGTTTAATGGGAGAGCTGGTAAGCAACATAAGGAGAATTTCAAATGGAAAAAAAATAAAGTAGCACAAAAAGTTTAACTTCTTTTTTTTATTAGAAATTTTTAATGTACATCATAATGTGATTCATTTTGACATGCTTTTCGTTGTGACAATTTTCATATATGCAATTTGATAAGCATTATTCATATAGGTTACCCCTTACCCTCCTCTATGTTTCCCCCCTCCCCCCTTCCCATCTAAGTTTCCCATCCAAGTCTTCTCTATCTTTTACTATATAG
>VMDO01020640.1:0-37107 GCA_007922755.1 Pedetes capensis
CAAGTTCGAAACCAGAGTCAGTCTGCATAACTTAGCGACACCCTGTCTTAAAAAAAGGGAAAAAAAATGGGCTGGGGGCGGAGCTCAGTGGTGCAGCACTTGCAAAGCATGCAGGCTCAAGGCCCTGGGTTCAACTCCCAGTACTGCAAAAAAAAAAAAAAAAAAAAAAAAAGTTTCAAAATGTTTATAACTTTTAAGATTAGAAAGAGGTTTTTTTTTTTTAAGTCCCTATATTTTATTTATGTCCCCCATGGTTGTCAGCTTGTCATTCTGTGGTGTCTTCAGTGTTGCTGTGATGTTGAATGCCACCTGTATTTTAGACACCAGCAGGGCCACCCATGGTGGACAGGTTTCAATTGAGCTTCCATGGTAGAGAGACTAGGGAGAAGGACCTGGCAGCCCACTCCCAAAACAATTAGCCATTGAAAACCCTATGAATAGCAGAGAAGCACTGTCAAATGAAGTACTGGAAAATGAGCCTCCCAGGCTGGAAGACATTCAAGAAATGACTGAGGAAGAGCTGTTTCCTCAAAATAGAGTTGACCTTCATGATGGGAATGGAGTACAGCCCCAGGGTCCTCCTTTTGCTGATGTGGCACGACTCAAAATGAGAAGAAACACAGTGGCTGCAATAATGGCTCAAACATAAGATCATGTGCAAGGCACAGTGCTGGGTAGTGTTTCGTTTTGTTGTACATAGGGTCACTGTGAGTCAGATGCCTCTTGAAGGCACCTAACCACAACATATTTATATATCCTGTAGTACCCAGCAAAGGAGGCTCCATGTTTTTTTTTTTTTTTTTTTTTATCCCATTTGGGAACATAAACAAACACACACAGAGGCATATAAATATACACAGGAGTACTTTACAGAAGGTCGTGTGAGACAACATGACAGTTAATCGTTTCTCTGAAGTGCCGGGGTTGTTTTGAAAGTCTATAATACTTATGCATTACTTCTGTGGTGCAAAATCATCTTAAGCAGTTTTTTCATGTGCACAAGGTCATGGGTAATACCTGGCCCGTGAGAACAGCTCAAATGACTGGTTGTTTTAGCCGGGGTGACTACATATGTGGTTGCACCTGGTTCTCCCAGGAACACTTGTGCTTTGGGGAGACTCACCAACCTCGTCCACTGGGCCCACCTGGTTCCCTACACAGACCCTGCTCACACCCCGAGCCAGCCACTGCTTACTTGCTGTGGAGCCACACAGGAAGCGGCTTGAGGTTGGTGAGAACCATGGCCCAGCCCCCTAACACCCACTGCAGCACCAGGGGCAGGCACCCTGAGAATGAAAGCAGCTGTTGCCGCTAGGATGATTATCTGTCAGATCTAGGAGGTGCGATGGATGCTGTAGCCCGCATTCCAGCTGCCCCACTGCCGCAGGCAATGACAAAGCCTGCTGCTCCTGAGGTGTTGACAAGGAGAAAATAGGAGACACCAGTGTCCATTGTCAAGGAATGGGTGGGTGGGTTGGGAGGCAGTCAGCCCAGACCATCACACCGCTGTTCACAAGGCAGGTAGGTCTCAAGAGCCTGTTGATTGCATAAATGCTGACTTTCTGATTTCCATGCTTGTCCTGAGGTTAAAGGGATGTCCTTGGGTTTGAGAACTGCTCACTGAAGAGTGTGAGGCAAGATGCACAGTGTCTACAAGTGACTCTCCAATAGCTCAGAGACGACAGAGAGAGACAGAAACAGAGCAAGGAATCGTGACACAATGTTAATATCTGGTGAATGGGGCAAAGAGCTGCACCCAGCAATACCTCGTTCTATGCCTGCAACTTTCCTGGGATTCTGAAATTAAGTCAAAAGAGAGAGTTAAAAGAGAAAGTCCCAAAATCAAACAAACAAAAAACCATAATGTTGAGAGTCATAAGCAAATTACAGGAGGAATGCAAATACGGACATGAAGTATAAAACCACCCCACAGTTCTCTGTCTTGTTTCTGGATACACAGCCCACCAAGTGCGGGGTGACAGCTATCCCTGGGGGGTGAAGGGGAAAACGGGATGGGGAGAGGTGTGAAGGAGGCTTCAACCAGTGCTGCAAGATTCATTTACTTAAAGAACAAGAAGAAAAAAAAAAGATGTGATGCAAATATGGCAAAAGGACTGGACTTAACAAAGATGAACTATGGCCACACGGAGCATCGTTATGTTTTTCTCTAGATCTCTCTGTGTCTGAATTAAAAAACAAAACAAAACAACAAGCCCCCATGCACACATACAAGCCTTCCCTTACGTTCCCAGTGCATGAGCTTTAGAAAGTGCAGTCCAGCTGGCGCGGTGGTGCACGCCTATAATCCCAGCGGCTTGGGAGGCGGAGGCGGGAGGATGGCAAGTTCGAGACCAGAGGCGGTGGGTGTAATTTAGCGAGACCCTGTCTCAAAAAGTAAAAAAAAGCTGGGCGTGGTGGCGCACGCCTGTAATCCCAGCGGTGTGGGAGGCGGAGGCAGGAGGATCCCAAGTTCAAGACCAGAGGAAGTCTGGGCAATTTAGCGAGACCCTGTCTCAAAGAGTAAAGAAAAAAAAAGGGGGCTAGAGGTGCAACTCAGTGATCCAGCACTTGCAGAGCATACAGGCGCGAGGCCCTGGGTTCAACCCTCAGTACCGCAAAAAAAAAAAAGGGCAGTCCAGGCCCCTAAGCCTGTTCCTTCCACTGGCACAGCCCCCATTGACACTCCGGGTGTCCTTCCTCCGTGCTTTGATGTCTGCTAAGGAGCCTGCAGGCCTGTGTTGGGAGGTCCTCAGAGACCAGACAGGGATGGCTCCTTCTGGCCATCCAAAGACTCAAGACCAAGGACACTTGGAGGGAAATCCTTGGACAGGCATCCCAAGGCCATCAGGGCAGAAGCCAGGGGCGGTTTCTCTCCTCTGTGGAAGCCACAGGACTGGGGCCAAAGAGCAGCACCTGTGCAATCCCTGATTCCTGATAAGATGCAATCACCAGTGCAGGGCAGGCTGTAGGCATCTGAGGCAGGACAACTCCCCATTCCAGGGCCTGCGTGATGATCACATACAGGCTTTGAGTTGGGCAAGGTCATCCCCGTGATCCCAGGGAGCCACTCCACCCCTGGGAACCTTGGTGTCTTCTACAAAACAGGGAGACCACGCCACCTGCCTGAAAGGCGACGTGGAGATTAAATGGAACAGTGCAACCAGAGAACTCAGCCCACAGTGGACAAGGAGCCAGTGGCAACGACCAATGAGATGGAAGGACGTGGAACTGAAGAGGGGCACAAGACGGAAGCAGTACCTGGTGGGACAGGGAAAGAACTCCCACTGGGGACAGATGGGGATTGGGGATGGTGTGGAGGTGGCCAAGCACCCAGGGAGATCTGCTGAGCTTTCAGCATGGATCAGTGGTGTGCTGAGAAAGCACTATCTGGGACAATCAATCAATCAATCAATCAATCAAAAGGCAAAGCCCTGGTGTGTAGTGAGTGTTTTTTCCATGGTGTAAACGCTATTGCCAATGTCAGCCCTCAACGCTTTACCAACCTGCTGCCAGGCTCCTGCGTGTTGGACATCAGGCCTTTGCAGCACCAATAGGAATGTCACAGCTGCCCTGTACTTCCGACGCTCCCCGCGCACTGGCGTCCCCTCTGTCTCTCCCTACCAAGTAGCTTTATCTCTTTGAAGACCTCTAAGCAATTCCCGATTTCTAGAAAGATGACGTCTGTTCTCCTGAAGAATGCTGTTACTTCTACTACACTTTACAGGCTGGCATTTAGCTCAGTTGGTAGAGCGCTGTGCTGCAGTCTCTGAGGTCCTGAGTTCAATTCCCAGCACAGCAAAAATGGGAGAAGGACCTGGCAATCCACTCCCAAGGCAATCCCGAAACAATCAGCCATTGAAAACCCTATGAGGGTCGCTGAGTCGGATACCGACTTGACGGCACCTAACAACAACAACAACACTCTATAGGGACATAGGGATAATCTCCCTGTGCCCACAGAGCCCCTCAATTTTGTGGAGATGCTCATCTACCTCCCACCATGGGGTCTTCCGCTGTTCAGGTTGAACAGCCCCACTCCCCCCACAGCCCCCCAGACATCACATTATCAGCTGCATCCCCTGGATGGACACTGAGCTCGGTGTGGACATAACACTGTCTCTAGGAATTTGCAAACAGCGTGGCTTCTTTTTACATAGCTTTAACGTAGGTAATTCAATGTTTTTTAGTATAGTCCGAGTTGTGCAGCCATCACCACAACCAATTTTAGAACTTCTTTAGCATCCCAAGAAGAAACTCTTTAGTTGTGAGCATTTACTTCTTTCTTCCCCACCCTTCCCCTACTCCTGCACTCTGGCCCCTGGCAACCACTAATCTGCTTTCTGTCTCTATAGATTTGCCTGTTCTGGGTATTTCCTATAAACGGGCCAATATACTCTACCACATTTTACCTATTCATTCGACAGCTCCTGAACATCTGTGCTGCTTCCACACTGCAGACATTACAAATGATGCTGCTAATATTTGTGTGCAAGTTTTTGTACAGAACGTGTTTTCTGTTTTCTTGGGTATATACCTAGAAGTAGTGTTGCTAAGTCATGAAGTAACTCTCTGATTAGCATTTTGAGGAACTGCCTGTTTTCCAAAGCGGCTATGCCATTTTATGTTCCCACCAGTGTATATGAGGGTTCTGATTTCTCCACATTTCCAACAGTTTTTATCGACTATCTTTTTAATCATAACTATTCTAGTGGGTGTGAAGTAGTTATCTCATAGTGGTTTTGATTTGTAGTTCCCTGATGGCCATTGATGTTGAGCATCTTTTCATTTTTGGCCATGTATATATCTTCCCTGGAGAAATGTTTATTCAGATCATTTCCCCATTTTTTAACTGGGTTGCTAATTCTTGAGTTATAAGTTCATATACACACATATACACACAGCCCTTACCAGATATATGATTCACAAATATTCTCTCCCATTCTATGAGTTATTTCACTTTCTTAATAGTGTCCTTTGAAACATAAATTTAAAAAATTTTGATGACTCCAATTTGCATATTTTTCCTTTGATTGCTTATGATTTTGGCAGAATTTGAAACATGAAAGTTTCTAATTTTGATGAAGTTCAATTTGTATGTTTTTCTTTTAGTTGCTTATGATTCTGGTGTCACAAATAAGAAGCCATTGCCTAATCTGAAGTCATGAAAATTTACTCCTATTTTCTTCCAAGAGTTTTATAGTTTTAGCTTACATTTAGGTCTCTGTTCCATTGAGTTAATTTTTATGTATGGTGTGAGACACGGCTCCAGGCTTCTTTTGCACATAGATAGTAAGTTCTTCCACCACCATTTGTTGAAAAGACAACTCTTTCTCTATTGAATTATCTGGTCAGTCTTGTCAAAATCAACTGGCCATAAATTAAGGCATGGTTTTGAGCCTCCTCATCATACTGTTTTTATCCCTCTGACTATGGTATTTTTCTGTTTTTGTGCCTCTAAAGTGCAGGGTCCCAAAACAGGGAAACAATCAGTCCTTTGGGTGTGCCCTGAGCATCACAGAAAGGGATATCACCATCACCTCCCACGATCTAGATGCTCTATTCCTGTGTTAGTTGCTTTTGCATCATTGTGACCAAAACACCTGACAGAAACAACTTAAAGGAAGCAAGGTTTATTTAAGCTCATGATTTCAGAGGCCTCAGCCCATCATGGTGGGAAGAGTGTGGCAGAGGAGAGCCAGTGATGCCAGTGTTGTCCTGGCTTTCTCTTTTTTCCCCTTTATTTCTGTCCAGGCCCCTGACCCATGGAATGGGTCTTCCCTTCTCTGTTAATCCTCTCTGGAAAAGCCCTCACAGACTCACTCAGTAGTGCCCACCAGTCAAGTTAACAGTGAAGATTAACCATCACGATTCCTATTGACAAGACCTAAGACAGCATCAGTTTCTCTACAGCTACACAATACCAAGAGAAATGGCAAAGGAATCACGTTGTGGAAATGAAAGGAGACAAGAGACAATGAGATGAGCAGTGCCCTAACGAATGCTGTATTTTTCAGGAGAACAGGTATGATATAAAGGACCCGGCACTGAGCCTGGGTCAGACCGTGGTCTGGTTCTCTTGTTTACTGTCTGTCATGGGGCCATTCCGTTCCCCTCTCTAGGTTCACCTGCCTCTTCAGGAAACTGATAAAGTTGGGCTAGATCTGGCATGGCCAAATAGGTTGAATTTCCATATGAACCACTGCCAGCAACTGCTCAGAAATTTATGCTGATGGCTTGGCCAAGACAGAATGTGGGGATCGACTAGTGATGTCTGCCAGGGGCTCTGTATGGGACAGCAGCAGCAGCAGCAGCAGCTGTGTTACATAGTTATTAGGACTTGGTCAAGCCAGGGACTAAGATTCTTTCCAGCACTATGATTTTCAGCCTCGGCAACTCAGCTGACCTCTGGCTGGGGGCCACCCAAAGGCTTCTCTTCCCAGCCAGGCTGGCCCTGCACCAGCAGACAGCCGAGAGAAGGCAGGCAGCCAGGCCAGCTTCTTGGTGGCTTCCTCTCTGCCAGATCTTTTATCCTGAGCATGTGGAGCTGAGCCCCAGCTGCTGTTTGGTTCCACCTCTGGCCCAGGTTTGGTGGCAGAGGAGTGGACCACAGCTCCGGGCTAACCACAGGTGTCCTGTGGAATGGAGGACAAGTAGCTGATTTCAGAATTGTCCATCACACTCATCAGATGCCTGCAGCCCAGATCCAGGGCTGGATAGCTGCTGGAGGCCCTGGCTAATTCCCGCAAATTCTTGGTCTCTAAAGACAGTGCCCGGGAAGGCCTGTTCTGGGGACAGTCCCTGGATTTCTCCTCCCCCAGATACCTGAAAGGCCTTGCATGATGAGGTGGGGCCCAGGGCACAGCTTTAAGGCCCCCAGCCCTCAGTGGGTTCACTCAGGCACCTGGGACAGCTGAGCGGGCTACCCACAGCCTCTCAGATGGGAAGTCAGCCCGAGCAGGTCTTCTGGCCCCCGGACGTGCCGAGAGCAGGTCCGACTTCCTCGGTTCACACGTCACAGCCCACATCAAGGGGTCCTGCCTGGAAAAGGCCTTAGAATGTTCCACATCTGCATGCTGCAGGCCTCCGCCTCTCAGTGTGTCGGGCACTGCCCAGCTCCCAGCCCTGCCTTCCCGATTCCACCACATGCTCTGCTATCTGCTCTGGGCCCTGCCTGCCCACACTGACCCTGGGCCCAGCAGAGCCTGCAGAGGCACTGGCTTCAGTGGGGAGGGCCTTCTGGTGGCTGTTCCCACTACGCCAGGATGGCCCCTGGCTTCGTCTCTCATGTGCTCTGACAGATGGCTCCCAGCTTCATAGCCATCTGCCTCACTGTCCTTGGCTACTCTGTTCTCACCTTGAGCTTTGCCCTGGACACCCACATGCTCCTGGGAATTGGAGCTAAGATCTTCTACCTCCCTCTAGGACCTCCTCTGGCTCCCAGACCCCCAGGCCCTTGCTGCCTATTCCTGACCTGACTGGCTGGGCCCCCCACACCCTTTAGTTACCGGCAGGATCGTCTCCATTCCTGTCCGACCCCAGCATAGATGATGGTACCAGTTCTGTCCCCAGTGCTGTGTGCAACTAGGCCTTCAGTGTGACACAGGCTGTGTGGCTAGAGTTTAGGCATGGGCTTGAAATCCAGGTGGCCTAAAGCCGGGCGTGGTGGTGCACGCCTGTAATCCCAGGGGCTCAGGAGGCAGAGGCAGGAGGATCGCAAGTTCGAGACCAGAGGCAGTCTGCATAATTTAGTGAGACCCTGTCTCAAAAAGTAAAAAATGGGCCAGGGTATGCAACTCAGTGGTCCAGCATTTGCAAAGCATGCAAGTGCAAGACCTTGGGTTCAACCCCCAGTACCACCAAAAAAAAAAAAAAAAAAAAAAAAAAAATCCAGGCGGCCTACAGAACAGAGTCCTAGCATGGTAGCCTAGCACTGACTACACCTGGCTGCCTCGCTCTGCTTATGTCTCAAGCAGGAAATAGAAGTGTGGCTACTTTATGCGGTTGCTGCATAGCTCTCAGGACACTGCTCAGCCACCGCAACACTCCAAGATGTCACTAGCAGCCATCATTCATTGATCCAGTCAGCACTGATTCAGTATCCACTCTGGACTGATCACAATCTAATTCTAGGCTGATCATAATCATAATTGCAATCATGGCACAGTGAAAGAGCAACCGATATCCTGTCCCCTTCCCCAAAGAGAGCCCCAGAAATGCCATTCAACACGGAGATGGTTGGTGGAGAAGGCAGGATTCAGGGGCCCACATTCTGGCTGGGACTGAAGCTGAAGGCCTTGAGGGCAGAGGACCACGTCACCAAAGGCAGTGGGCAGGCCCTGTGCTCATGGGCCACACGTGCATGTTGGGGTGAACAGAGGCCACCTCTGCAAGGACAGAGAGGAGAGAGACGCGGGTGACAGGCCCCTTTTATACCTTTTGGATTTGAATCAGGTGTCTATACTATCCACTCAAAACCCATGAAAATGGCCAGAAGCTCAGAAAAAGTGAAGTTCTCTGGCAAGGATTCTGTGTGAGCAGCCGAGGGGCGCCCCACAGGCCTGTCCACGGAACTCTGCCCTCTTGTGTGGCTGAGTATATCCATGGTAGGCTGTTTTCCTCCTAGAAGTTACATCAAAGAGATTGTTTTAAATGTAAATGAAGCTTAATGGGCAAAGATGTTCACTGCCCTGGGACTCACAGTTTGGGAGATGGAAACAATCAAACGGTGATGGATGCCCCCTGTCCTACGCTGCCCCCTGCCCTCCCCAGGCTCTGTGTTCCAGTGTCAGGCATATTCACCGCTGTGTGTTCAGGCACGCCACAGAAGAGGGGCTCAAGACAAATATACTTAACAACTGACTGGATAAGGGAACATTCTCACCATACAAAAGCGGCCGCATTCAACTGTTTTTGACCTCCAAAGAAAGCAACCGTAGATGTCCAACTTGATGTTGTTAGGTGTCATCGAGTTGGGTCAGGCTCAGAGTGACCCTGTATACAACAGAATGAGACACTACCCTACAAGAGCTATGCCCCGCACTATGTCAGTGTTTCTCTACTATTTGTAGTTTTTGGTGGCGAGTTGTTTTGGAATTGGGCTGCCAAGTCCTTCTCCCAAGCCTACGGCACTTGGTATTTTCAAACGGTCTCCCATCAAAGGACTAACCAGACCTGACCCTTTTTTTTTTTTTTTTGAGATCAGACGGGATTACACACCAGAGTGCCATGGCTGTAGACATTCAACTTAATACAAACACTGAAATAATATGTTGTTGTTAGGTGCTGTAGACTCAGGCCCAACTCATAGTGAACCTATGTGCAACAGAATGAAACACTCCTCAACACTGGGCCATGTCTGGCACTATGTCAGTGCCTCTCTGCTATTCATGGGGTTTTCAATGGCTGAGTTTTTCAAGATTGCTTCAGGAGTGGATTGCCACATCCTTCTCCCATTTTTGTGGTGCTAGTGATTGAACCCAGGGCCTCAGAAAGTATAGAGCAGCACTTTACCAACTGAGCCAAATCCCGGCCCCCCAAAATAGTATATAGCCATTAAAAATGTTCCCTTAAGCACTCTCATACAGTTGGCAGGAATGTTACTTAGTACAGCTTTCCTCCAGGGCTACTTAGTAACTTCTAAGACAATGGCAAATGCACTAGTCCTTTGACCCAGCAATTGTACAAACAGAGTTGAGCATGCGCAAAATGATGCATGGACAATGGTACCTGCTGGGTTCACTGGAGCATTGTCTATAATGGAGAAGTGACTGGAAATAACCTAGATGTCCATCAGTAAAGGACCAGGTAAATAAATGGAAGACTATGCAACTGAAAAAAATGAGGAAGCTCTCTGTGTGCTAATGTGGAAAGAGTTCCAGGACAACTGGTTAAATAGCAAAAGCAAAGTACAGAATAGAATGTACCCTTTGCTGCCTTGTTGGAGAAGAAGAAAGAGGAGGAGGAGAAGGAGGAAGAGGGGGAGGAGGGGGAGGAGGGAGAGGAAGAGGAAGAGAGGAGGAGTATAAGAATAAAAATAAGAAGAAGAGGAGGAGGAGGAGGAGGGGCAACGGGGAGGAGGAGGGGCAGGAGGAGGAGGAGGAAGAAGAAGAATTTGTATTTGTAAAAGAAAACTGTGGAAAAAAGACACAAGAAACTAGCCATGAGACAGAGTTGCAGGGGACATGCAGGGACAAAGGTGGGAATACATTTTTACTGTACATCTTTCTCTTTATGTATTTTTACTTGAATCCTATGAACATATTAATTATTAAAAGAATCAGTTAATAATATTCCCACAGTTCAGAACTCACTGTGAGCCATGCATGGCTCTAACTGCTTTGCGTACAAGAGCTACGTAAATCCTTTGAAAGGACCCTGTAAGGTAACTTGGATCATTCCCACTCTGCGGAGGAAGGAATGGAGACACAGGGGAGTTGAGCAGCTCACTAAGGCTGCAGGATTAGCAAGTGCCAGAGCTAGATGTGAACCGTGGCTGTCTCTTGAATCTGCAGTGTATGTTCTTAATCTCTCTGCCCAAGACCTCCTGGTGCCTGCTTATGGGATGAGATTAAACACCAAATATCATAAACATACACTATGAAGATATAAAGAAAGTGAAGGATCGATCTTGCCTATGGGGTGGAAGACTTAATACTATCAGATATCAGTTGTACACAATTGACCTCCCTAATAAGCGTGATCCCCGTTAGATCCCAGGGATGGTTTGGGAAAGGACACAGAGAGGGCAGGGGGCTGAAAACAGCCAAGGCACCCTCAGAGAAGGGGCAGGGCACATTCTGCAGGACATCAAGGTTTACTATAAAGCCAGAGCCATTACAATGCTGGCTATCAGTGCGGGAATAGCCACACTGGTTAGTAGGATGGAACTGTCCGGAAATAGACCCACTCAACTGCCGTCACTTGATTTCTGAATGGCCACAGTAGGACATGGGGGAAAGGACAATCTTTGCAGCAAAATGTGTCGAACAAATGGGATACCACAAGGGGCCAAACTGACACTTCCCTCCTTCTTGACAGCCTATATACATCCATCAGTTATAGATGGACTCCGTCTTGGCCTAAGGATAGAAGGCAAAGCAAACAAGCTTCTAGGAGAAAAATAAAATAGGACCTCTTCATAACCAGATGGTAGAGAGAGACTTCTGGATGGTGTGCATGTGGGGGAGTGCGCACGCGCGGGTGCGTGCGGCTGCGCGTGTGCACAGACACGCGCGCACCCACACACACACACGCACACACACACACACTCCAACCTTAAAACAAAGAACTGATAAGGTTGAGTGCAGTGGGCCAAAGGCTCTGTGCTCATCAAGACACCATTAAGCAAGGGCAAGTTGAAGCGCCGAGGGGGAGATGATGTTTGTAACACACACAACCAACCAAGGGCTCCTGGCCTGATCCTACGCACAATGTGTGCCCAACGGTGAGGAAAAGACAAGACCGCCAGGAAAATGGCCAAGAGGCTGACCTGGCACATCGTGCAGAAGACATCCAGAGGCCACCCAGCCTCTGCAAGGATTTCCAGCAGCACAAGGAATCAGGGCATCTTAGGCTACAACTCCAGGAAGAGCCTGTGGGAAGGGGGATGTTTGTCCAGAGGACACGCAAGCGGGGGAGGGTACTCTTCCCGACTTCAGTTCTTTATACTGAGATTCAGGGATTTCTTTCTGCTTTATTACACTTTTCTGTACAGTCCAGCATTTTACAATGAATCTGTATTGTTAGGTGCTGTCAGGTTGGATCCGATTCACAGCAACCCTATGAACAACAGGGTTGAACCCTATGAACAACATGAACAACCCTATGAAGAACAATTCAATGTGCCATGCACACGATCTTTATGTTTGAGCCCATTGATGCAGCCACTGTGTTTCTTCTCATTTTGAGTCCTGCCACATCAACAAAAGGAGGCCGCAGGGGCTTTACTCCATTCTCAATGTTAAGGCTGATTTTTCTTTGAGGAGGCAGCTCTTCTCCAGTCATCTTTTGAATGCCTTCCAGCCTGGGGGTCTCTTTTTCTGGCACTCTACTTGACAGTGTTTCTCTGTTATTCATAGGGTTTTTAATGGCTAATTGTTTCAGGAGTGGTCTGCTGGGTCCTTCTCCCTAGTCTGTCTTAGTCTGCAAGCTCAGCTGAAACCTGTCCACCATGGGTGACCCTGCTGGTATCTGAGCTATGGGTGGCAAAGCTTTCAGCATCACAGCAACACGCCAGCCCACACAGTAGGACAAGTGCAACACTTCTCTGTACAGTCCCGACTTTTACAATTAATCTGTATTAGTATCATTAATAGGCCTGTAGCCATAGCCCTGTGGCATCCAATCCCGTCAGATCTCAGAAGCTAAAGCAGGGTCAGGCCTGGTTAGTACTTGGATGGGAGATCACCTGGGAACACCAGGTGCTGTAGGCTTGGGAGAAGGACCTGGCAACTCACTCCCCAAAATCAATCCGCCATTGAAAACCCTATGAACAACAGAGAAGCACTGACAATAGTGTTTCACCTGTTGTACATAGGGTTGCTATGAGTCGGATACCGACTCCATGGCACCCAACAACAACAGTATCATTAATTATCATTTGCAGAAAATAACGGGAAAATTTCAGAGAAAACAATAAAAAATGGAAGACTAGACACCCAGGAGTAAGACTTCCAGATGCCTTTGCTTGTCCGGGTCCCTGTCTCCCATAAAATGTTGCAGAATGGGCAGGAGTTTGAAAAGGCAATCAGAGTCCCACTGCCTGCTGCACCTCAGCTACCCTGGCCAAAGCAAGGGGAAGAACCTTGTCCCTAGGGGACAACCCTGGTCTAACTCTGCCTGTCCTTGTGGCCCGTTTGCCTTCTTTGGGCCTCAGTGTCTTGCCCCTGAAAGCTCCTATGTTGAAGGACTGGTCCCCGCTGCAATGGTGTTCAGCAGTGGGGCCTGTGGGGGGTGATCAGATCACAAGGGCTCTCACCTCATCGATGGATGAATCCATTTATGGATTCATAGCTTAATGGGAGCCTGCAGCCATAGCCCTGTGGCATCCGATCCCATCAGATCTCAGAAGCTAAGCAGGGTCAGACCCGGTTAGTACTTGGATGTGAGACTGCCTGGGAACGCCAGGGGCTGTAGGCTTGGGAGAAGGACCCGGCAACCTACTCCCAAAATCAATCTGCCATTGAAAACCCTATGAACAGCAGAGAAGCACTGACAATAGTGTTTTGCCTGTTGTATGTAGAGTCGTTATGAGTCGGATACCGACTCGGCAGCACCTAACAATTATAGCAAGCTTAATGGGTTTGGGGCAAGGGACTTTTCTGTAAAAGTGCACTCTCTCTCGGCTGCCCAGCCACCAGTGAACAGCTTTGTTCCGCTATATCCCCTATCCATGAGGCTGCACCTCACCACAGGCCCAGGAACAAAGGACCCAAGTGACCGTGTTTGACACCATGAGCCAAAAGAAACCATTAGGCTGATTTTCTCAGGTTATCTTGTCTCTTTGACAGAAAGCTGATGAACATGCTCTGTTTCTTCATCTGAAGGAAAAAAAAAAGAGGGCTGGAGAAATACTCTCTCCTATCCATAGAGCCAAGAAGCTGGGCAGATCAGCTGGGATCGTGTGTGTGGAAGGATTTTATAAACTCAGGAATGCTATCTCTATGGATACCACACATATTTCAGGCAATACACAAAACAGGTCCAGAGGAACGAAACTGATTCCAAAATTTCTTTTTTGGCTGGCGGTAGATGTTCCTAGTTTACAGTCTAGCCAGTGCTGTCTACTAGAATTCCGTGTGATGATGGAAATTTTCTATATCTGCACCGTCCAAGACAGTCACCATTAGTCATATATGGCTACTGAGCACTCGAACCTCGGCTGGTGTGGCCGTTCCTTCATTTTCATGAATTTCCTTTCATTGGTAACATAGCTCCGTGAGGCTGGTGGCTGCTGTGTTGGGCAAGGCAGGTCTAGGCTTTTCTACTGCTTGCACCTTGTCACTGTGTATGTGAAGTCATGTGTTACTTGCAGGCGTTGTTTGCAATTAGAAAGAAAGAGAAAAAGAGTCACTTAAAAAGGAAAACTCTATGCATGCAGAGTGTTATTACCATTAGCATGACTCTATACGGAAAGTTCTTTGGGAAAGGAAATGCCAGTCCTGGGCCGTCTGTACCGGCGTCTGCCGGCTCCTGTTCCCAGGAGCTGCTACACGAAGCTAGCTGAATGCCCTGGCCTGCACAGAGCTCCTCCCCAGGCTCAGCCCCTGCAGAGCTCCTGCGCTTCGCTGCCCTGAACCCTGCTTCCTTCTGCTGCCTGCTCCTCCCTGACATGGATCAGGCTGGGAAAATAGGAGCAAGGCTCGAGGCATAGATAGGTGGCCCAGGAGCCCCTGGACCCTCAGGCCACTCTCTCCAGGGGCACCATGCCGTGTCCCCCTCTCCTGACATCCCACTGAGACCCGCCTCTGGTCCTGCCCACTGCTCACTCAGCGGTTCCGGTCATCTGGGGTCAAGGCGGGAAAGGGGAAGGAGACAACACAGCCCCCAACACTGATATGGGGGCTGGGGAGGGGAGCAGCTTCCTGCTGGACACAACTCACCCTGCCCTGCCCTGAGACTGGCTTTCCAAGGTCTGTAAAATGAGACCGACCACAGTATCAGCTTGGAGGACTAAGTCACCCAGAGCTCAGCAGCAGCTCAGTTAAATGGTCACGGGGGACACTGCTAGCCCTGGGCAGACCTGAGTAGGGCAGAAAATGCCTTACCCAGGAAAGGAAGCTGGGGTCTATTGCAGCCTCTGCTATGGTTTTGCTGTGTGACCTTAGGCAAATCTCCCTCCTGCTCTGGGCCTTGGTTTTCTCTGCAGTCAAATAAGAGAAAGGTTGCTTGCCCCAACCTACTTCGTGGCACTTCTGGGAGGATGAAAATAGCTGTCAGGGGCTAGAGGCGTGCTTTGACAAAGTGAACCCCCATCTCCAAACCAGAAGTGGGTCAAAATGCGATGCTGGCTCTCAATAGCTACCCACCCCTTGGGATACTGACAGTGTCATGTGGGTGCAGACAGGATACCAGGCCCAACCTGCACCTTGCAGAAATTGCTGCAGCATCACATCCCACCCACCTTGGTGACACTGAGTCACCCTGCAACCCACCTAGCAGTGCTGCGACCACGTTTCCTCTGCTGGGGAATGAGGGGTTGTACGTGTGCCCCAGCTGCCTGCGGTCCTGAAGCTTCTGCCTCCCAGGCTCAGGACACCTGGCACAGCCAAGCAAGTGCCCCATCCCCTGACCTGAAATCCCACTATTGATCCCTGTTAACATACCTGCCTTATGGCCCCGATTGAGTTTTAAGGGTACACAGGTCTTTGTGGTAAGGAATGAAGTACCTGCTGATGTTTTTGAGTGGAAGGTGGCAGAAAACGGAAGACACTGGCTGCCATAGCCTGAATGTCTATGTGCCCCCTAAAGGTACATGCCTCAACATAAACCCCATGTGTTAGGAGGTGGCAGGGATTGGGTCAGGAGGATGAAGCCTCATGAAGGAGATTAGTGCCCTTACAAAAGAGGCCCCAGAAAGCTGCCTCGCCCCTGTTTCCATGTAAGGACACAGCAAGAAGGCAGTGGAGCCCCCACCAGACACTGACTCTGCCGGCACCTTGATCTTGGACTTCCTGGCCTCCAGAACCGTGAGAAATAAATCTCCATGGCTCAGAAACTGCCCCGTCTATGGTATTTTGTTATAGCAGCCCAAGCTGGGCATGGCACCAGATGATTAACTTGGGCTATCAAGGAGGCTTTGGGTGAGGGGAGTTGGGAGCTATAAGGAGGAAGAGGCCCAAGGCATGATGGACATGCTCCATTCTGCCCAGACACTGAGGACAGGGACTTGGCCGACATGTGTCAAGGAAGAACCTGGCAGGTGGGACCTGACATCCTTTCTGCATCTCCCAAGTTCTTCACCTGGTCTGTCCACCTGGGGCCAACTGGAGGGGAGGCACCTTCAGTGGGGCTGGGGAGGCTATAGGACACAGCAGCAGCCCTGCAGGCATCTAGGCAACCCTGGACCTCAGGAGGCATCAGGCCTGGAGCCTTGGGGCAGCAGGGAGATGGGGTTCAGGGCTCAGCAGAGGCTGGGGCCTCAGAGAGACCAGGATTCTGGTCCTGGCTCTGCCACTTACTGCTGAGAGCTTCCATCAGGTCACTTGCTGCCTCTCTGTTTCCTCACCTGACAACTGAGCATCATAAACCCAGGCTTGGAGGGCTGTGACACTAAACCTAGAGAGCGCTCAGCAAAGCGGCCTGAAGTAAATGTTCAGGATGCAGCTGGCGCAATTAGCAGAGTCAAGTCCGTGCCCATCAAGAGTTCCTGCTCTCTCTCTCTCTCTTTTTTCTCAGTAGTAGGGGCCTTGGGCTGGGATTTAGCTTAGTTGGTAGAGCGCTGCTCTGCAGTCCCTAAGGTCCCAGGTTCAATTCCCAGCACCACAAAAATGGGAGAAGGATGTGGCAATCCACTCCCGAGGCAATCCTGAAACGATCAGCCATTGAAAACCCTATAAGGGTCGCTTTGAGTCAGACACAACTCCATGGCACCTAGCAATAACAACAGGGGCCTTAACCCAGGGCCTCATGCATACTTCGCACGCACTCTACCACTGAACTGCCTCCCAACCCCTTTTTTATTTTTTGTCTTGAGACAGGGTCTCTCTAGGTTACGCAGGCTGTCTCTGGCTTTGAATTTGTGATTCTCCTGCCTCAGCCACCTGAGTCACTGGGATTACAGGCACGCGCCACTGCAACCTTGCAGCTTCTACCCTTAATGGTCTTTGCTGTTTATTTGCCTCGACTGATACACAAATAGCAAACGAGAATTCTTACATTAGGATCATAGAATATGAAACACTAGCACTGACCACTGTCCTCCTTGGAGACTGTCCTTTCCAAGTCTTGAACTTCACCAGAGATGAGAGGACCATGGGCCCAAGACCAGAGGACAGTGCCTCTCCCAAGCATGCCTGCATTTTCCAGGAAGACCACAGATATAACAGGTACTTCTTAAACCTGAGGCCAGACAAAGAAGAGATTTTTGGCAGGTTTCTCTGCATGATATAGAGACCGCCAGTTCTCATTATTCATGGGAGTGAGGTCACCATGAACCCCGAGTTAGTGAATACTGAGCTGGTCCTGGGGGAATCCCAGGGTCAGGTTCCTGAAAGCCTCTGGCCAATACCTAACCTTGTTCTTTGTGCTTCTGCCTACAGGCACTTCACTGAATATACACCCTCAATTCATTAACCCTGCGCTCAAGGCCACGGCACTGCAACCCTGGCCTGAACGAAGCTTACCGAACACAGCACATATTTTCTCGAAGGCCCATCATAGAAACTTGCACTTGGGAACACAGATAGCATTTCGGCACTACGCTGGGGGTCATTTGAAACAATGAAATCACCCAGAATAAAAGCACAAAGATGCAAAAAAATGACACCAAAGAGACCTTGACAAGCTCTTGTCTGCAGAACGAGGGTGGAATCAAGAAGGCGGAGCGCTGCCCGGCCGGCCCCGCTTTCATAGCTCTGTGCACATCCTCAAAGAGAGTGGACTGAGGCGTTACCAATCCATTGTAGCAAGCGGTCAATTTGCAAACACCTAAGCTGTGGAAAGTGAGAATCTACTGTAAATGACCCTGCTGGACTGGAACCAATGGTGGCCAACCTGGACAGGAGCTGGTCTCGCAGCAGAGCCCCCGTCGGACAGGCTGGACCCTAGGGGATGCAGGGGCATTGGAACTGGGATCCACCTTGCCTCTCCCTGTAGAACCCAGACCAGGCCACCACCTTGCTCAGCTCCCCAAAGAGGGAGAGGGTCGATGTGGGAGGAAAGGGGAAGCCAGAATCAGTGGCAACTGCAGGGGAGCCTCCACCAGCCCCCGGGCTTGGAGGTGTCCAGGACCCACTCCCAGGCACCTCCCTCCATCATACCCACTTCGCTCTATGCCTGGCACACAGGGGGCTCTGTAATTCCACGGAGGAAACAATGACCAGAGAGGGCAAGCAGCCAGTCTGAGGGCTCAGAGCACATCAGGACAGACACAAGATAGGGGGCCTGGCCTCTGAGTTCCACATAGGGCACAAGAGGCACTCAAAACTGACTCAATGCCGGGTGTGGTGGCGCACACCTGTAATCACAGCCGCTTGGGAGGCAGAGGAGGGAGGATTGCAAGTTCAAGACCAGGGGCAATCTGAGTAATTTAGCAAGACCCTGTCTCAAAAAAGTAAAAAAAAATGGGCTGGGGGCGCAGCTTGGTGGTCCAGCACTTGCAAAGCACGCAAGTGTGAGGCCCTGGGTTCAATCCCCAGTACTGCAACAACAACAGCAACAACAACAACAACAACTGGCTCCCTGCCAAAGGGGTGAGTGGCCTGGACAAGAGGGTATGGAGTCGGGGCCTTCGGAGGACCACGGAAAATGGGTCACATTACTAAACACCTGCCACGTGCCCGCCCCTTCTCAAGCTCCTTACACACACTAGCTCATACCGTCCAGCAGCCCCAGGAGTGAGGAACCATCGTGACCCTCATTTTACACACAAGACAGAGACGGGGATGTGAGCCAAGACGGTTTGCCCCAGGCCCTGCATCCCTGACCACATCACCTGTTCCAACTCTCAGCTCCACGCCTCTACACAGCCACACTGAGCCACGACAGCCACACTCTGTGGGCAGGGAATAAGGTGGTTCCCTCGCCAGGTCATGTCCACTATCCCTCCTCTGTATACTGCAGCAAGCTCACCTTCCCCCACCCCCGCTGCTGAGACTTAGTCCAGGCTCCCAGCACTACCCACTTAATCCACTGCAGTAGCCCCCTCGGGCCAGCCCTCATGCCCTCTTCCTGCAGCAGCCCCAAAGCAGGCCCCCATGCGGTTCCACCAGGGACCTCTATACACACCGGTTTGTAGTCCCTTTATCTGTAATCCTCACCCTTGCAACCCCCCAGGGCTTCGCATGGGCTGGATATACAAACTGGCATGCCCATAGGACGAAATCCTCTTGCGACAGAAAGAACTGGCTGGGGGACCCGCAGCAGCTCAGGGTGCCTCACATACATGGGGCTAAGGGACAGCAGCCAGGCTCACACGGGGACATACTGTCTGACTCCTCTCATATGATCCTGGCTGAGGCAAAGTGAAGGACAGTGCAGACATGAGCGATCGCAGGGTATAGGGTGGGGACAGTGGCTACCAATACCCAGGGGACGCTGGAAGGGGGAGGGACTGCTCTATCTGCAGGTCAGGACCAACCTTTCCCAAAGCCAGGCCAAGAGGTGAGGTGGCCACTGACCCCCCCTGGGGCCAGGGGTCATCACACCCCCTTGCTGGCACCCAGCATGTGCTCAATAAAGAGGTGGCAGATGAGTGGAGAGCAGTGGCAACCAGCTAGGGCCCTGGGGTTTGCCTGGCTGCAGGAGAAGGCGCTGCGGAACAGGGATTTAACTGAGGAGAGGGCTGGACCTAAAGCACAGATGGGGAAACTAAGGCTGGCGGGGAGGCACGGCTGCCTTGACCAGGAGTATGCAGCCCAATCAGAGCTCAAGGGTTTGGCAGGCGCAAACACAAGCCAGGATAAACAGTCTGAAGCTTCTACTGAAATCTAAGACTCAGAAATACTCCACCTGAAAAAAATGTTTGCAATCTAGTCCTTGAGACGGGAGCCCTGGGCAGGGCAAAGCTGCCGCTCCCCACTCCCTCTTTTCTTTCTACTTGCCTCCACTAGGACCCAAGGACTCACCTGACGCCCTGCAAAGCAGCTGAGTATTTCTGGCACATAGTCTGGTGCTAGGGATAAGAGATACGAAATTCTTTCTCATTCCTTAGGATCAAGTTTGTTATAGAAAATCTAAAATAACAGTGATTGAATCAAGATAAATATATGTTCCTCTCTCCTATAAAATTTTAGGCAAGTAGCCTAGAGCTGCAATGATGTTTCAACATGTTTGGGACCTTTACTATATTATTACCCCACCGTGCAAAGTTTCTACTCTTTTTTTTTTTCTTTTTCTTTTTTTGTGGTGCTAGGGGGTTGAGCCCAGGGCCTCACACATGCTGTTGCTCTACCTTTGAGCTGTACTTCCAGCCCATTTGTTACTTTCTATTTTGAGTTAATGCCTCGTTAAGTTGCACAAGCTGCCTGTGGCCTCGAATTCACAATCCTCCTGCCTCTCCCTCTGGTATAACTGGGATTACAGGTGTGCGCCACTTCACCTTGCAGCCTCCACCCTTAAATTCACCACGGCATCCAACATGGCTGCCTCAGCTCCAGACATTACCCCTGCATTTCAGCCAACAGGAAAGAGGAAAGACATACCCCTTCACTTTAAGGGCATCTCCAAGCAAACTGCATTCCCTCCTCTCCTGTTACTGCCCAAGCTTAATCATGTGAGCACACCTAGCTGCAAAGAAATTGAAAAATGTTTAACAAAATCTTATACCCAGCTAAAATTCAGGGGCCAATCAACAAGCTCTGTTTCACCCTCTAACTCAAAGATGGTGATCGATCCTAAGGACGTAGTCTCCACAAACTAGACCCACAGAAATTTTCTGGGGTTTCATTTCTCACAGAAAGGACTCAGCATGAAGTCAAGAAGTCAACACAGGCGATGACTAAGCCGCCTCTGCCCATTTAAATGACCATAACACGATAAGACTGCTGAGGATGGGAGGCAGGCAGCTATGTCCAGAGCAGCACATGGACACACGTACAGGAAGTAACCCTCAGTACAGAAAGAGCACAAATTAATACCTACACACAGACTCAAGTTATACAAATGTGCATGTGGACTGGGTGTAGACTAAATGGGAGAAAAGTGCTCGGAGCTTTCACTTTCACTATTTTTTGTGTCTGGGTTTGAACAAAGTGTATAATAAAAATTGCACGTGCACACACACACACACACACACACACACACACACACACACACACACAAGGGCCATAGCCTCCAATGGTAGCAGAGCCCAAAGAGCTAAGAACACCGTTCATGTACCCTTGACAACCCTGGGAGGAAGGGGTCATCACTCTATTAGCAGAGGGAGAAGAAGAGGGCGTTGGAGCAGGTTCAAGTACAGCACCTTGCCCAGGCTCTTGGAGCTCCTAAGTGGAGGAGCAGGCCTGTGCTCTTTGCCACCTCTGTAAAGGAAAGTCAAACTCAACCATGGGTCGCCAAGGGTGACCCTTTCCAGGACCATCAAAGGTAGCAATCTTCCCCCACCCCATGTTAGGCTCTTCAAGGCTCCATGCACTTGACCTACCCCACTTTCCTAGTTAGTGCCAACTCCTATATGAATATCTTTCTCTGCATAGGCCCAGTCTTTCCTACTTATCCTTCAGGATCCAAGCAAAATGCCACCTCTGCCAGGGAGTCCTCCCTGCTTGTCACAGCCACATGTAATAGAGCCCTGGCACCTTTTTATATAGTGCTCTAACTCTAATCATGTGTATTTTCTCTTATGGTGTGTAGCAGATAAACTAGAAACTCCTAGATGTTCAAGTGTTCAGTGGATGGATAGGAGGATGGGTGGATGAGTAGGTGGATAGATGGACAGATGGTGGATAGATGGGTAGATGGAGAGGTGGATGAATGGGAGGAGGATGGATAAGGATGGATAGGAAGGCATTCACTGAGAGAAGAATGCCTGAAGATATTTTAGATGAATGTTCTGTCAAACAGGCGAAGAACAGCTGGGTGTGGTGACACAGTCTGTCACTTGGAAGGGGGAGGTAGAGGGATCTTGAGTCTAAGGCCAACCTGGGCTCCATAGCAAGATGTTGTCCAAAAAAAAGTGAACAGAAAAGCCAGGCACGGTGGCACATGCCTGTAATCCCAGAGGCTCGGGAGCCAGAGGCAGGAGGATCGCAAATTCAAAACCAGAGACAGTCGGCATAATTTAGTGAGACCCTGTCCCAAAAAGTAAAAAAAAAAAAAAAAAAAAAAAAAAAAAAAAAAAAAGGGCTGAGGGCACAGCTCAGTGGTCCAGCACTTGCAGAGCAGGTGTGAGGCCCTGGGTTCAACCCCCAATACCGCAAAAAAAAAAAATAAATAGTGAACGGAAAGAGAAAGACAGTGTAACTGATGTCATTAGACGTCATCTGTAGAAGCTAGAGACGCTTGTACAATCCATCTCTGATGCTGACTGAGATGAAAGGACCTGGGGACCCGGGAATTCCCTCTGGGTGGGTTTTAGGCAGAGCCCATCAGATTGTCGGTTCTGAGCAAGGCCCTATTTCCCCCACATTGGTAGGGATGACCAGAATACCACGGACCCACTCCCTGCAGTCCTCAGAACGCTGCGGAGAAGTGGGGGCTTCTCTGCTACTGTGTGGTCCCCTTTCCTCTGGGCTGTCCTTATCTCCCCTACCTGGGTCCCTGACACCTCCTGTGCAGCGTCACTCACAAGTTGGCCAGTGTTTGGCACTTACACTTCCACCTCTTAACTGGGGAAGAAGAAGGTCTTGGCTCTGTTAAAGGCCCCAGAGCCCGTGATAGCGCGGGGGCCACCTCACTGCAGGCCAACCCCTCCCAGGAGACCTCTCACTAATGAGCTCACATGCCCCCACTCCTTCTCTTCCTGGAAGCCCTCCTTCTCGGGTGCCAGGTGGGTGGGAGAGCCAGGTTCTGGGGACCCCTCAGTTATGGCCCTGTTCTGGCCACTATGGGGTGCCATCACCCCATAGGATGTGGCCTGAGCGTGCACTGCCACGTCTCAAATACAGACCAGCCACCACCACAACTGCTCTCGAGTGGGGCCATTTCTTCCAAAAAGGAAATGTCTCACTCTTTCAAACACACATTGATGGGGTGGGGGCACCCCAGGAATTGTTGGCAAGAAGAGATGAGGGGCTCTGAGGCCACTTTCGAAGCTCTTGATGACTAACCGTGTTCTTGCTTTAGGGCAGCCATGCTGCGTCCTGACCCTTGCCAAGAGGAGTCATGCCTGAGGCTACGAAGCTTCCAGACTCTTCTTTGAAAGGCCAAGGCCGATAGCCACACAGATACGGCGTCAGGAAGGCCCTCGCTGCTGCATGTGGCTGCCAGGCTGAGGCAAAGGAGTCCTCTGTATCCAGCCATCCCTGTCCCCTGAAAGGGCACCCTTGGATGCGTGTGCAACAGTGTGGAGGTGGAGACCTGGGGTCCACCTGCTCCCCCCACTCACACAGGGACAGGCTGGCTGGCTTGGAGCAGCCTGGGCATGTGGTGGGGAGGCCATGGCCAGCAGGGAGCCCTTCCCTCAGCCTGGGCAGGGCCTCCTCAGACTTCACCCCTCTCCACCCAGGCAGGGGCCGGCTTCACAGAGGGCGTCTCAGCGCTGGGGCCTCGCAAAGGCCTGCAACCTCCCTGCTCTCTCAGCTCCTTCCCTGCTCGGCCGGCGTAGCACCAGGCACTGGGAGGCCACTCCAACCTACCCCATGGCTCCTGTGCTCTGGCCAGGCAGAAAGTCCACCAGGAAGCCACAGGCCTCGCCCCAGAGCGGGCTCCCAAAGCCAAACAAATGTTCTTTTGTAAGATATGATTTTATTTTTGTCCTCCCCACCAACCTCTCACCCCCACCCCCCACCAAATAAACCCACAGCAGGGAAAAACATTTCCTCCCAGGTACGTGGTCTGGGCAATGGTCCCAAAGTCTCCTCTCAGGGCCTTTGTTTCTTAGGAAAGTTCACTGCCTGTTCTAGATTGCACCACAGGCTGCCCTCTGGCCATCAGCAGGAAGTGCTGCCTCCTCGGGGGCTGCCCTTCAAGCCCTGACCCCCAGTCTTACTCTAGGACCCTGCTTTCACTGCCGTGGAATCGCTGAAGGTCAGATGGAGCAGGGACCTAGGAGACCAATGGATCGTTTCTCACAGGGGGACCTTGAGGCCAGAGAGAATAAGGGACTTGCGTCCTAGAAAAGGAATCCCTGAACACCAGAAGGCAGGACCCTAGAGGTAGCTTCCGCCCCTGCTGATGTCCTGCAACCTGCAAGGCCCCTGCCTCTGCCACATCAGTGAGGGACAGTTCTGCCCAGGAGGAGACATCTTGGTGTTCTCTCTCCCCGCCGCATCTGTGTTTCCCAGGGACCCACAGCCCCGCACCTGGGACTCTCTGGTGCAGCTGGGCACCCCTAGAATGTGCACCCCCAGCTCACCTCCATGCTGGCTGCTCCCGCCTCGTATGGCTCCTCCTCCCACCAGCCCCCCTCCCTGAGAAGCACCAGGAGCGTCACTGGGAGGATGCAATTAAGCGTGAGGGGCTAAGCAGGGTCCACACTCAATGCCCTGGGTTCCCAGCCACCAACTCCTTCCAGATGGGAGTAGCATGCCGGGGCCTGGGGGGACCACCATCTTCTGCAAAGGGGAGTTGGGCTCCCCCTAGTCTGGGGCCGCCCCCACTGCAGTCCAGGCTACCCTGAGGGGTCTTTTGAACAAGGGAACATGCACCTGAGGGTGAGCAGGGACTGCAGGGGATACGCTGCTCCGCCCACCTGGCGCAAGGGTCCTCCACAGTGGCTGGAGTGGCCGACAATCAGCGAGAACCAGGTCACCAAAGGTGGCGAAAGCAGATCAACGGTTCAGAAAACCCATGAAAGCTGTGCTCTTCCTCTTCAGCTCCCCTCTCAGGGGAAACCTCCCTGTTTCAGAGCCCCCTGAGGACAGAGCCCTGCGACCTCCTGCTTCTCAAAATAACCAGCAGGATAAGGGTAACTGTTCCTTTGGTAGAAAGTTCTAGAACTGGTCATCAGCTCAGCTCTAATCAACCCCACATGAATAAGATGACTTATGGCCCCTCACTCCCTTCTAAAGGTGACCCCCTAACGAGGGGCAGATAGCAGGCGGTGGGAGGGGGCAAACAGGAAGGTAAGGGGCTTTGCTGAATCACAGCCCCCATGCTGGGATTCTTCCTGAGCATAAAGTTACCCTAAGTCCTAGAGTGACCAGGGAAGCCTCCTTCATGCCCCTGTCCCTCTGTCATCAATGTCTCCCTGGTCAAGGCCTGCCTTCCCTTTTCCCTAAGCCCTGTCATCTGACACCTGTCATACTGAGGGCCATGCACTGCTGGGGGCTGCGGCCGAGCGCCCCCTCCCAGGCCTGCCCATCACTGCTGGCCTCAGACCCACCCTCCCCTTCCCTCTGCATGGCTGCCTGCCCCATCCTGCTCGCTTGTCACTGTCTAGAGACACCATCTGAGGGGATGACTTACGGACCATGACAGAGAGTAGTGGGGAAGGTCAGAGGGAAGAATCTGTGGTCACCTGTCACCCATGTTTACTTCTCTCTGCCCTGGCCCCTGGCTGGGACGCACTGCAGGCCAGTTCGGACTCCTGGCTGCACACTGGAGCTCCAGGGCAGCTGGAAGGGTGCTGAGGGGTCTGGGGTGGCCATCTTCTTTCAGCAGAGAGCAGGTCCTAGCAGGGAAACACTTGGGATTTCTGGACCCCCTGGGTTAGAATACCAGTAGCTGGTGTTATTTTACACTTCTAACGCTTGCTGCTTCGTGAAGATCAAAGATTGATACACAGGGACCTTGGCCCAGGACAGGGAAGTGTCAAAGGGGCAGGGAGAGAGCAGAAGAGCCTGGGGGGAAATGTGCTAAGGCTGCCTCATGCCAGGAGACCACACCCCACACATTCCCAGTGGCTTCCTGGGGGTGTCTTGGGGCTCCTAAGGCCAGGAGTACAGGCCTGAGCTGCAGAGACCTTTAGGCTGCCTGTAGCCAGGCTCTCCGTTAGCGGGTGGAGGAGGCTGGGATGGGCTGGGACCAGCCAGCACCACCTGGAAGCATTAGCCACTGAAAGCCAGGAAGTGCAGGTTGGGGAACAGAGTTGGAACTGGGGGCCCTGCTCTGGGTGGGTCCACCCACATTGGAAAAGCCCCACATCTCAGAGCTGTGAGTGGCTAAGGGTACCTCTCAAGGGTCTAGGCTGTTGTTGTTGTTGTTAGGTGCCGTCGAGTCGGTATCAGACTCATAGTGACCCTCATAGGGTTTTCAATGGCTGACTGTTTTCAGGATTGCCTTGGGAGTGGATTGCCAGGCCCTTCTCCCATTTTTGCGGTGCTGGGAATTGAACTTAGGACCTCAGAAACTGCAGCGCAGCGCTCTACCAACTGAGCTAAATCCCAGCCCATAAGGGCCTTGGCAGTACCTCTAAATTAGGTCAGGCCCAAGGCTTCCACCTTCTTCCTTTTGGATGCTTCCTCATTGTTACACTGGGGACAAAACTATGTCACGGACGGCCACATTTGTTCCAAGGCTGGAATTCTTGCTCAGATGCACTCTTAAACAAGCCCTCCATATAGCAAACCCTGGAAGATCACTTGGTCTACAGGCCATGGTGGGGCAGGGTGGGGGACCACTAGCTAGGGCCCCCATCCCTGTATCCCCTGCCCTCAAAGCTGCTGGATCTAACTGGCTCAGGGAGCTAAGGTCCTCTGGTGACTGCTTAGCACAGGTGGGGGTCTGTCCCTCAAAGTACTGACTCCTCTGCACTCTCAGACTCTCCAGAGTCCCTCTCTGTGCCTCTTTCCCTTCTTTCCTCCCTCCCTCAGCAAAGCCTGGAGCTCCATCTTCTCCTGCCTTGACTGCTTAGTGGTCTGACCTGCCACAGCAGGGCCAGCATACGCTCCCTGCTTCCACTGCTGTTCCACCAATAGGCTGTCACTCTCTGCATAAACCCCTGCCAGGGCCTCCACCCACCTTGCACAGTGCTCACGGAAGCCCCTCCAGCCCCACAAGCGCACCCTGCCTCCTGCTGTCCCATCTCCAGCTCTCTGCTCCCTGGCCTCGCCCTTGCCACAGCCAGCCACAACCCCTCAACATCGCTCTTGCTCCCTCACTTCCCTCAGGCCTCTGCTAAATGTCTTCCTCTGACCACTTGTCCAGAAAGCCCTCTGGGTTCCCTGTACTCCTGCCCTGACTTACTGTCTCTTCTCAGGGTACATCAGCTGCCAGCAGGCAGGGCTTGGTCTTGCTTTTGTCGAATGAATCTTGAATGAATGTCACAGTCTCGAGCAGCGGGAGAAAAAGTGTCTGTGCCAAGGGTACCAGGCAACCTGTCTGAATTCTCTCTCCTCGGCCAACTGATTCAACAAGAAGCAGACGGAGCTTGCCCGAGAACCCTCAGCCTCCTGCTCCAGGGACCGAATGCAGGCGACACCAACCCAGCCCCTTGGTGGTGAGGTGGGATGCATCCTCCAGCTGTTTAAACATCCCCACCTAGAACGAAGGAGGGGGCTCTGTTACAGCAGGGCGCAAAGACATGCTGGCCAAGGACCGAGAACCAGTCCTGACCGGCAGCCAGGCCCCAGGGTAGCTTGGGGTTGAAGGGCCTTTGATTCTTTCCCCCTGACAATCTTTGGGCACCAGTACACTTCTGATGGACACAGTGCTGGGCACACCTAGAAAGTGCCCTGTAGTATTGAGTTGAGAGGGATTAGGCCCTGAGGGGAGAACAGGGCCATCAGAGGCAGAAGTCAGATGGAGACAGGTTGCAGCTCAAGTTTCTTAGGCTTCCGCCTGTCTGAGGGGCTGCCACCCACGGTGGCAAGCACTGTGTTCCTGGAGGTAGGCAGCACATTTCAAGAATGTTGTCAAGGCATTCCTGCACATGGTCTGAATTTAAATGAGACGCTACCAAGAACCCTCGCAACCCAAAAGGTCCTCTAAGATAATGCAGTGTTGATAGCTGCAAACCAATACAGAGCTCTTAGGATGTACCAGGCAGTGTTCTAAGCAGCCCTGAGCTGCTGCCTTAACCCACCGATGCTGCCTGAGGACAGCTGCTTAAATATTACTCATTCAATCCATGTAACAATCCTAGGAAATCAGGGTTATTAGGCCAGCTCCCATGTCCAATGTTATGCAGTTGGCAAAAGGAGGGGTCACACCCAACAAATAACGACACTGATAATAATTCTAACTATGGAAAGTTTTCCCCACAGGCTAATGCGCTAAACTCTTTCTACGAATTTAATCTAGAGAACAACTTTTAAAGAGTAGTTCCTGTTGCCTATCTTCATTTTATAAGATAAATAATCTGAGATACAGGTTAGACAGCCTGCCCCATCATTAACAAAGAAAGGCAGGAGGAAGTGGGTCAGGAGAGAGGTCCTCCCTGGGAAAAATGGGAAGTGGATGAGCTCAGAGACCTGGCTCTCCACTCCACTAGGCAAGCCAGGATGTGGCAGATACTTGCCCCTGGGAGGACCTTCCTCATCGGAATTCCCAGCTCCCCCCACCCCCACCGGATGGCATTGGTCTTTGCAGAGATCACTTCCAAGGGAAAACATCCAACAAATAGAATTTTCCAGCTTAGTGGCTTCAGCAGGGGTGGGGACTAGGAGGAGGCAGGCATCCAGATCAGGATGACTTCAAGGACCCCTGCAAGCCACTCCCGGATCCTCCCACCTGACTGGGTGCCAGTCACCTTCAGCTGTCCCCCAATCAGACCGCACAAGATGAGCCCAATTCTTCTGTTTTACAGGGCAGAGACCTGAATCCCCGGGAAGATGAGGTCACAGAGCTAGGACAGGCAGCGGTGGGTGTCCCTCACGGAGCAGGTCTGGGATTTTTAAACCAAAAAAGTAGAGAATGACTCCCCAGATGCGCCCATCAGCTATGCGGCCCGGAAAAGACCCCAGAGACTTTCCCAGGCTCACTTTGGATCTAGAGCCTCCTCAAACCTGAACCTCCCTGGGCTGCCCTCTGGGCTGGGCGGGGCCCCAGGAACTTCTCCGAATTGCTCAGCCCAGACCAAAGCCCAAAGTCCCGAGGTGGGGGCAGAGGAGGGGGTGTGCACCAGAAACGAGATACTAGAGATCCCTTTCAGAAGCCAGTTCCTAAAACATTAGAATTCACTCACTCCAAGCTGCGTCTTTTCCCCGAGCCCCCGCAGATCCTGAGTAATTGATCCTGAGTAACCGGTGCGCCCGGACCCTCCCCAAGCGCCAGCCTCGGCAAAGACCGGTCCAAAGGTCACTGTCCGCAGCCAGGCCAGTGGGTCGGGGGAGGGGATCCTGGTGGGCGCTCAGTCCAGGCAGGCGAGTCAGCTGTCGGTCCGGGCGCCTGCAGCTGTGGGGACTTCGGATCCCCCGCCTTAAGCCTGGCCGCGCCCCAAAGCCCGCCGGTGCGCGCGCGGGGGTTCAGGCAGAGCAGAGGTGCACCGGGCTGGGAGGGCCAAGACCTTGTGCACGCACCCAAAGTTCAGGCCACGCAGGAGCCCGGGAACGGAGCCGCATCTACACCGGCGCTCCAGCTCGGATAGATAGAGACGCACTCCCACGAAATCCTGCCGAGCAGCCTCGGAGAGTGGGCTCTGGTTTTCCAACAAGCACGGTCCACGCTGAAAAGTTTAGCCAAGTCGTCGTTGCTGCGGAGTCCCCAGGGCCGCCCCCTTCCCCGCAGAACCGGGGTCCAGCGTTGGCCACTGCCGGAGGTTCCAGCTCAGTCTGTCCCCCCGAGGGCCCACGGGGACTGAGAGGTGGCGTGGGGCGCCCTCCCCGACTTACCCCGCGGAGTCCCCGCGCGCGGGCGCGCCGGCCCGTCGGATCATGCCGCCAGCAGCTCCGCGCGGCGCCGCTGCTCCGGGGGTGCTCAGGCGCGTGGCGGCGCGCGCCGCGGTGCCTCGGGCGCCCGCATGCCCGTGGCGCTGGCCCCGGAGAAGGGCCCTGGCTGCCGCCGCCGCCGCCGCGCTCTGGGGCGCTCGCTCCCTTCCACTTCCTGTGTCGGAGCGAGCGGGGCTTTCAGGAAGAGGCTGGCCCTGGTGGTCAAGGGGGTTTTGTCCATAGCCATTCGGCGGCGGCTGGCGGCCGGGAGCCCCCTGGGGCGCGCGCAAGCCCGGCCGGCCGCGCCCCCGGGGCGAGGCCTGGCTGCGGGCGCCCAACCTTGGGGTGCCGCCTCCGCGGGCTGGGGCTGCGGCCCCCGAGGGCCCCGAGAGGGAAACTTAGAGAAAAGTCTCCAGCTTGGCGCGGGGCCGCGTGGGAAGGGAGGCGCTCTAGGCTCCTGCCAGCCGCGACCGCCCGCCGGCAGGTGGGGAAGCCCAGAGCTATGGCTTTGCCTTCCTCCTGGCCGCCTGAGCTTGGTTATCTTTTCCAGGGTAGCCCCAGACCCGAGGCCAGGCGCCTCGGTGACCGCGCTGCCTTCTCTTGAATGCCTCCTATGACAGTAAGCTCACTATCTAACATGGCCCTCTGCTATCCATCAAGCATGGCATCTAATTCACCTATGCTGGATACCATACTTAGATGGGAGCAGGGGAAGAAAGCCCCCCAGTTCACTTGCACACAACAACCGCAGCAACCCCGGTGGGACTGGACCTCTCCTCTAAGTGCCCAGGCACTCAAAACTGCCCCCTGAACCTGCTGAGCCTCAAGGGCAGATTTCAGAATGACTGAGTAGCACCGGACCCTAGGAGGTCACCCCAATCTAATGCAAGTTTTCTCAACTTGGTCGTTATTGACAGCTGGGACCAGATAATGCTTTGTTGGTGGGGCTGTCTCATGCACTGTAGAATGTTTAGCAGTATTCTTGGTCTCTACCCACTGGATTCCAAAGGCATCACCCTATCCTGTGACACCTTAAAAACCGTCCAGTCATTGCCAGGTGTCTCCAGAGGCAAGATCACCCAGGTCCAACCTACTGGTCTTTTGTAGACAAGGACACTGAAGCCTAAAATGACAGGGCAACTTGCCCAAGGCCAAACAGCAAGTCAAGGCAGATAGGACTGAAGCCCAGGGGTCTGGAGAACACACCTCCAGGCCTCTCTGCCCTCCACACGTCTGTCCAGCTCTTTTCTTCAACTCCCTTCTCTCCTGGCATTTCTACCAAATGTTGTTGTTAGGTGCCCTCGAGTCGGTAACCGACTCATAGCGACCCTCATAGGGTTTTCATTGGCTGTTTCGGGATTGCCTTAGGGGTAGATTACCAGGCCCTTCTCCCATTTTTGCGGTGCTGAGAATTGAACTCACGACCTCAGAGACTGCAGTGCAGAGCTCTACCAATTGAGCTAAATCCCAGCCCCTTCTACCAAATAGGCCTGTGGAATTTAGAAAAAACACTCAATCTGAGTGTACATTCAAAGCAGAGCCTCCTGGTGGGCATATAAAATGGTGCAGCCGCTTTTGGAAAAGAGTCTGGCAGCTCCTCAAAAGGTGAAACAGAATGACCCTGTGATCTTGCAATTCTGCTCCCGAGAGAAATGAAAACATGACCACGAAAAAACTTGCCCATGAATCTTCATATCACCCTTATTCCTAATGGCAGATATGTGCCAGCATATTCATGCAATAGAATATTAGTTGGTCAGAAAAGGGAATGAATCACCCGTAACATGCTCTAACATGGATGAACCTTGAAAACAGCAAATGAAAGAAGCGAGTCACAGAGGACAACAGTCCACTTACATGAAGTGTTCAGAATAGGCAAATTCAGAGCGACACGAAATTGGGGGTGGGGAGAGTGGAGAGTGGCTGGTAATGGGAATAAGGTTTCTTTGGGGGATATGAAATGGTTGTACATTGACTGTGGTGATGGTTGCACAACTTTGTGGCTGTACTAAAAACCATTGAATTAAACGCTAAGTGGGTGAATTGTACAGTGTGTGAATTGTATAACAGTAAGATCTATTTTTTTTTTAAAAAGTGCACAGAAAGTACAGTCCCCAGCCCACCTTATTTTCCCCTCTGTACCCTAGATTCCTGCAGGACCCCCTCCCATGATCAGCCTCCACGCCTTCCCTCCTCCAGGGAGTAAATTGTCTCCTCCCTGGCGGGGACCATCTTTTCCACCATCTCCTTCAACCTTGCTATAGCTTCCTGTTTGAAAACTGGGTGCTGAGCTCAGTTCCATGTTCAAATCCAGCCCCATAGCCTCCTACTGGGGTGGCCTTGGGCAAGTCGCTTCCCACAAAGTCAGCCTGCTCATCTCTCAAAAAGTGAGAACAAATGAAGCAGGTAAGAAGGCACCCCACCCCGCCCCCGGGTGCCATCATTATGCCAGGTCGTTCCTAAACAAGCCTGCAGGCCACTTGGCCTCCCTGCCCATCCCCCTCGTGGTCTATCCAAGACTGCAGCTGCCCTTGGAATGGCTCTTCAGCCTTTCTAGGCTGATTGAGGGGGAGATGAACCCCCCACTTTCAGTAGCCTGCAAGAAAAGGATTCCTTTAGCTCCCTGGATCCCTGCTGAGACACAGGGCAAACCCCTCCAAACCTGGGTTCCAGAGACTGCCCCGGGTTCTCCTCACCCCCAGGGAGGCCTCAGAGGCCCTGCTACTCACCTGCTCTGAGAAGCCATGGAGCGCCTGATGCTGATAACTGACCAAAGAGGAGGGCATGGAGATTCCAGAAGTTGGAGCAGCAGCTACTGGTGGTGGCCTCTGGTGCACTCTGACATGACATAAGCCTCCTTTGACCTCAGTCCTCTTCCTGGACTCCCTTTTCAATCCCAAATTCCCTTGCCCAGGCTCTCCTCCCTAATTCTGGGTCTCAAGACTCCTTCCTGAAAGTATGAATCGGCCATTGGTTGGGCCTGCAAGCTCCTCCCCTCTGCCCTCTGGTAGCTGAAGCTAGTCCCCTTTAAGGAGCTACCCCTCCCCTCCTCCATAGTCATCCCTTGGGTTCAGTTGGAGATGATCACTCTAGGCCTACTGCCGTTTTAGAGGAAGCAGGTGATTGTAATCTGGCCAAAGTCCTCCATTTGCTTATCACAGTGATTGGTTTGCAGATGAGCACATGACTCAGCAGGACCAATAAGATCCTTCCCTGGGACTTTTGCTGGCATCGTCAGAAAATGCCCCATCTCCTCCAACCTCAAGCTGGTGTTATGCTGGGAGAATACAAACTCAGAGCACCCAATAATCACCCTAGGCCACCATGTGCTAAAATTTACTCAAAAAGAAAGCCAGAATATAGGAAATTAATGCAAACAGCTTCTGGCCTGGTGACTGCCCTCAAGGCCTAGATTCTCATCTGCTTAACCCTTTGACTACCATCAGGACATATACGTCAAAAACTGAGTGTGTACAAATTTGACAGAAAACCAAGAAAGTGGTGGGGAAAGGTATTTTACAAATTTATGCATCCCAGTTGTTTTGCTAACCATGTCCTTGTTCATTGTAATGAAGAGTTTTTGGAAATAAAGTATTTGTTACCCTATATCTTGAGTTGAAATTGGTAGTCAAAAGGTTAAAGCCAGCTGTCCGGTTAGGCATCTCTGTTAAAAGAGGCAATCCAGTCCTTTTTATTTTCTTTTTGTTTCTGGAAAAACTCAAACCCAAGGCAGGCTTCTATTAGTGGTCCCCAGGAAGACTCTAGGTTATGCTGGTGGTGCCCTGGCTGGCCAGCATCTTCAGTTCCTTTGCTCAGTTGTGACGTTGCCCAGTAGTGGGAGAATCACAGGAATGAGGCTATCATCCCCCCAAACGGAGCCCTGTTCACATCTCTGGGTTTTTTGTTTGTTTTTTGTTTTGGTACTGGAGGTTGAACCCAGGGCCTCACGCTTGCATGCTCTGCAATTGCTGGACCACTGAGCTGCACCCCCAGCCCATTTTTTTACTTTTTGAGACAGGGTCTCGCTAAGTTACACAGACTGCCTCTGGTCTCGAACTTGCAATCCTCCTGCCTCTGCGTCCTGAGCCGCTGGGATTACAGGCATGTGCCACTGCGCCCGGCCATCTCTGGGTTCTTATGGGGTGGCTTTCCCTGCCACGTGCTCCTCAGCCCCCTCCTCCCTCCACACAGGGGATGGCAAATAGGCTCCGTCCTGAGCAGGAATCTGGGCTTTGTTGGAGAAAGATTGCCCAGAGAAAGGCCAACTCTGAGCCTCACTGGCGTGTCTGCGGGCTATTTGCAAAGAAAAAAGGCTTACAGCAGAGTCTTGCTTTTCAAAACCAGCCACAGCTTTGCTCTGATAGGTTTTGGATGAGACCCTTTGAGCAAACAGCATGTTCTGTCAACAGAAAGTCCCCTACTCTGGAGTATAGTGGATGTGAGAAGGGGCTTCCCTCGGGCTGCCATGATTCAAATCCCAGCTCTGCCCCTGAGAGACTGTGTAACCTTGGGCAAGTTAATTTGCCTCTCTGTGCCTTGGTTTCCTGATCTATAAGGTGGGAAAATAATAGTGCCCACCTCATAGGGTATCCATGAGTGTTACTGGAGCTATTGTGGGTAAGGTACTTGGGACAGAGTCTGGTATACAGTAAGAGTTCAATACAACTGGCTATTTGTGCCACGACTAAGGGCATTGATGTATCAGCCAGGTTACCCAGGAAACAAATGACTCTTCTTCTTAGGCCAATCTGAGGAGGATTTAAGAAATGTTTAGGAGCCGGGCATGGTGGCACGTGCTGGTAAGTTCAGCACTTGGGAGGCTGAGGCAGGAGGATCATGAGTGCAAGGCCAGCCTGGGTTGCATAGCAAGACCCTGTCTGAAACAAAAGGGAAAAAAAGAAGGAAAGAAAGAGAGAGAAAGAAGGGAAGGAAGGAAGGAAGGAAGGATGGACGGAAGGAAGGAAAGAAGGAAGGAAAGAAGATAGAAAAGAAAGAAAGAAGAAAGAAAAGGAAAGAAAGGAAGGAAGGAAAGGAAGGGAAAGGAAGAAAGAAAGAAAGAAAGAAAGGAAGGAAGGAAGGAAGGAAGAAAAAAGGAAAGGAAGGAAGAAAGAGGCATGCACAGGGAGAGGTACAAGGAAAAATGTCACAACGTTCAGATCTGTGTAACAATCCTAAGCTCAGAAGAAAAGGAGTGAGTGGTTACCAGACCCAGAGGGAGACTGTCTTGTCCCACAGAAGACCAACAGGACCTCAGTCAGCTCATGATGACCCTGAGGAAGCCAGTGGGAAAGGTGAGCACTCAGCCTGTCCTCCCTCCCGGCAGTCCCCTGCAGTGGCCCCTATTGCCAAACCCAGCTTGAAGCCAGAGGACAAGGTAACCCAGTGGTCAATCCCTGTGACTCCGCTTTGGGCCACAGGGACAAAGAGATGACATCAGAGAAACTGGCCCCAATCCTATGCTGCCTCTGGCTGTGAACCTTGGCCAGCTCAGCCAACGCACCAGATAGGCCAGCCTGCCTGTTGTTAGCTAAATGCCACACATCTACCTTGTCAATGTGGCATGGGGCAGAAGAGTCACCAGAAGGGCCCTGGCTGAATTCCTGACTGCGTAAAATTATGAAATAACATCAATGGTTGCTGTCTGGGATATTTTATTTTACAAAAATAGATCAGCTCTAGAGCCAGGCTCGGTGGTACATGCCTGTAATCGCAGTGGCTCCGGAGGCAGAGGCAGGAGGATCTCAAGTTCAAGACCAGAGGCAGTCTGCGTAACTTAGCGAGACCCTGTCTTAAAAAGTAAAAAAATGGGCTGAGGGTGCAGCTCAGTGGTCCAGCACTTGCAAAGCATGCAAGCGCGAGGCCCTGGGTTCAACCCCTAGTACCGCAAAAAAAAAAAAAAAAAGATCAGCTCTTCTTCAAGAGGACGATGACACAGAGCCTCCCTCCCACCATGGACTAGAAGTCCCTGTACTGTGATTGGCCAGCTTAGGTCACATGCCTGCCCAGTCACCGGGAGAATACCAGGCAGTGATTGTCGTGGGTTGATAAGGGTCCATACGTGGCCTTAGGGTTGAGGGGTGACTTTCTCTCTGATCATGTTAGGGAGGAGTTGGAACCTGATCAAAATTATGATTCTGTCCAAAAGGAAGAGAATAGATATTGACATTAGAACACTGCTATGTCATCTCTACAGACATGACCATAGGGTCAAGGCCACAGGGGAGGACACTTCGGATATGCTTAGTAACTCGTTCGTGGTGAGTGTTTCCTGGGTCTGTACGCGTATCAAGATTTGCCCAATGCTACATTAAACTTGTACAATTATTGTATGTCAATCATACTTCAGAGAAGCTGTTCTTTCTGCCCTTTCTCTAGGCGTCATGTTGCAAAAAGCACAAACAACTGAACAATGATTCTTCTAATTTTCAAAAACTATTATCTGATTCTGCAGCAAAGTCGTTCATGTCACAGATGAATGGGGGACGTTCTGACTTATGTCATGATTTTGCTTCAGTTCTATCCATTTAGGGTAAACGAAAATGTGTTCACTGGCAATGTTTGTGTCATTCATCAGTTGTGAACATAGGTTGGTTATAGATACAAGAGTTTGGTAAACATCAGTGAAACATGACTGTGAAAATGCTCTGTGTAGTTTATAGTAAAGAGTGTTGTATATTTTATTATAAAAGAAGCCAAGGCTACAAATTATCAGTCTAATTCAGGTTGCTCTGATAATGTGGTTCATAAAGGTGGGGCAGAAAGGAGTCATTTTTCTTTTTCTTCTACCCCTCCTCCTCATCCTCCTCCTCTTCCTCCTCCTCCTTCTTTTTCCTTCTTCTCCTTTTTTTTTTTTTTTTCAGTACTGGGGGCTGAAGCCAGGACCTCCTACATACTTTGCAAGTACTCTACTACTGGGCTCCCCCCGCCTCGCCTGCCAGTTCCTTTTTTATTTTATTATCTTGTCAAGACAGGGACTTGCAAAGTTATAGAGGCTGCCTCTGGCCTCGAATTTGTGAGCCTCCTGCCTCCACGTCTCGAGTTGCTGGGATTACAGGAATGCGCCATCATGCCCTGCTAAAGGTTGGGCACTTGAGAGTCATTCTTCCAGAAGATTGTTTTCTTGCCCCTTCTCACCAATATTGGACAGTCTCAGAGGTCTAAAGGAGGATGGCCCTGGAGTGAGCCTGGAAGGACTCAGCCCTGACCGCTGGCTGCAGGCAGGGGACGGCAGCTGGCTCAGGCGAGTTCACACTTGCTTGGCAGCCCTGGGAGTGAGGGAATGGAAAGAGACTTTGCAACAGTGACCTTGGGGGAAGCAAAGACACATTTTTGACAAAAGGCCAATGGTTAAGCATTAGCAGCTCATCTTCTCCAAGTTGGTTTATCTGCCAGAAGGCAAGCCAGGAGGCTGGGGCCTTTCTCTGGAAAGCAGAGCTCCTACTGTGTGTTGGCACTGCAGTCCTACTGTGTGCCAAAGGTTGTGGGAAGGGTAACAAGGGCAAGGACACATGAGAATTGATTTCTGGCCCCTCCTCAAGGAACT